>JAGFPH010002042.1:169956-192595 GCA_018207615.1 Philaenus spumarius
GGCTTCGTTAAGGTAAATAAGTAAAACTTTTTTATAGCTGTTGTACCTGGCTTTGTTAAGGTAAATAAGTGAAACCTTTTTATAGCTGTTGTACCTGGTTTCGTTAAGGTAAATAAGTAAAACTTAATAAGCGATAAAATTACCGGGAATGCGATTAAAATTTACCGGGAATACCGGGAATTATGCGTGATTTTTTTTCCTCCCTTGGCTGGCCACCCTGTGGGAAGCACCCCTGCAAGAGTAATTGCTACTTTAGAACTTACCGTTATATACACACTAATACAGCTGAGTGCAATTCTTCTTTGCAGAGACATCAGCAGACTCCTATATTTCGCATAGTTCAGTGCTTTGGTTCAAATTGGAGTGAACTGCAGACGACATCAAAACCTTCCGTTTACTTGCTCTAGGTTCACTAACATTTTTACTAGAACCCTTTTCAGAGTTTTTGATATTTTATCTTCTCTCTCTCAACCGCACACTTTACGTTGTCAGTCAAACGCATATTGTGATAAAAAAATCCTCCTAGGTTTCGAGGTTTCTTTTCACCGATATTTCCAAGATCAGGCGGGTCAACCTCCTGCAGAATGTCCCGACCTGTCATATACAACCATACCTTCTTCAAGAAGAGCTCTTCTGTTTTCACTTGTCCACCGAGATTGCAGTTAGGTATGTCCTTCTTAACCATAATTGCTAAATGCCTATTTAGTGCACTGAAAAATCCTCTCAGGATTCCTACGATTATACTCACGTCCTTCTTATATAGAACGGTGAGCTCCTCCCCTCGTCAAATCGTTCCAGGAAGATCTTTTACTGTCTACGATCCTCCCTTTCTCTCCACTTGTCGGTGTTTCTTCTTGGAACAGTTTTTGATAAAAAATTTTTGTGTTAGCTCTGAAACCAGAATGGCCGGTTCTGGGCGCACAAAAGCAGTGAACAATACCTTGCCATCTTGTCCTCTTCTTTGTTTCCACAGTGTCAATTCTAATCAATCTTTTGCTAATTCTTTCAGTGACTTCCTATAATCAGCTATTAGTAGTGAAATCACTTTGTTAGCTATACTATCTGATGCTGCTACTTCTCTGGCTTGATACATTACATAATGACATATTTCTCTGTCTAGACCTAAGTCTATATGCACTGTAGAAAAACATACAAAAAACTTATTTCATTCAATACTATTGTTTTCTTTTTTCATTTATTTGATTGTGTTTTTTTTTATAAATAAATTGTTTACTAATCAACAGCATCATATTAAAAGTATATTGTTACGTTCATTAGAATTTTTTCTGGACTGGGGGCATAATCTAACTAAATCACCGTGGATGCAAAGAGTTAGTGCGGAAGTTTTTTAAGATTTTGTTTTGCTGTTCTTTTATAAAAGATCATTATACTCAACCTACACATCTGAGTTTCTTTTAGTAACCTACTTCCTTCCACAAACCAAGTTTTTGTGTAAATTTTCTTATACCTTTTCTTCTGTATAAAACTATTGTTCATTTTGTGGTTTTCAGGTTAAATGAGCGCACTTACTCACTATGGGGTTACATGGCAAATCGTATGAATGAGTACATCAACCCTTTGTATTCGGATTCACCCTCGGATATGCTGAGACCCAATTTGGCATCACAAAATATCAGGTAGACTGTAGTTTTCTTAAATAATTATCCACTAGATCATTTATCAAGTATTCCATGGCGTATTACTTGCTTTATGAATTAGACATGGAGACAGTGGAAAGACCTCGCTGCAACACTTTTAAAATGAAAAGAGTGGGAGTAAATAATGTTTTTTAAATAGCCAAGTACTATGTAACTGAAGGTTACAAAAATAAAAATATATAAATATAAACTGTTAAAAAAATGGGTTTTCGAAAAACTTGCAAAAAATAAAAAAAAATATGTTTAAACTAATAAAAACGTTATATGTGGATTATTGTTCTCCTCGCCTTTACTTCATATATTTATTCACCTTTAAAAAGAAATCGTCGCTCATTACTATAACTCAATTATCATCAAAAACTTTCCTTACTCTTCAACCTCCATAATAAAAATTATACATCACATGTCTCACCTTAACCTCAACGTAGAACTCCACCTTAACATCAACATATAACTCCACCTTACACCTTAAAACCTCATTTGAAAACCTTAAAAATCACCTCCACTTGGCTCTTATAAAAAAAATTAATAATCCACATATAACCTATTTGCATGCTCTCTTAGCATTTGTATATCTGTAATTATCTTTAATATTATACTACATTAATTTTAATTTCTCAGGTCATGGTTCTTGGCTGAAAAGTACTTGCTAATGGATGTGCATGGTTAAATAAAAGAATTTAAGACATCGTGGCGGAACAACTAACCTTTTACTCACACATTATAGAGAAATAATTATATAAAACCAAATACATTATCATCATAAAGCAAACAAGTTAAATTGACGAAGATATATACAAAATGTTACTAAGCCTATCTTACAATGTGAGACGCAATTGAATTGAAATGAAGTTATTTGGTAAAATGGTTCAAATTTTAAAATTGCAGACTGAAATAATCAAATCTTATGGCCATTACTACTTACAGAATCGTTCACTTTAACGTTTTTACCTAGGATTTCACTTTGATTGCACTGATAACTTGAACACTCCTCTTTTATATTGCGTACTTGGTTAAGCACATGGTCAAATTTTTATAAGTTCACCTTTCGTCGAAAAAACACCATCAATTCTACTGCCGAAGCTTACATGAACGCTGGAACACTCCTACTCCACTTTAATGTAACACTTGTTACTCCAATGTCGAAAAAACTGCATATTTACTAGAAAACACTCCTCCAACATTGCACTGTACATGTTAGATCTACGCCATATCTTATTGAAGTCCTACTTAAGGATGCAGTACAAAGCCCTCTGTATCAATTCAAGTCTCATGAGCACTATAATCAAGTCCATGTTCGTTCTGTGTTCTGACATATACGGCTGATATTATAACGTGCTTTTTTACATATGGTTTTCTTTTTTAACTTTATTGTTTGAAATTATTTAAATCGTTCATTATGCAATCATTTATCTGTCTTTTTAATTATTCGCATTAACTGCACCGCTGTTTTTAATTATCAGGAACTTTTATATAGTTTATATACGTTATACACTTTTACTGATTGATATTTTTTTTAGTCTGCTTTTTATCTTGGTTATTAATAGTCTGCCTATTCTTTACTTTATACTTATTTAAATGATTCTACTTTAATTATTTTGCGTCACAAAAGAATTTATACATGTATATAAGAATTATAAATGTTTACCATTATATATTGCGTCTTTTACTTTTATCAGACCACACCTCTATGTTTTTAGTCATTATGGGTATTTATTATTTTGTGTCATCACATAATATTCCTGTTACATGGCTGTAAGTGTTACAACTACAACTTAGAGGTACTCAAATTAGGGACAAGACTATTTTGTAAATATAACTTTAACAATTATCATAGCAATTTATACCGCTAGGATCTACATATATTTAAGTTGAACACAATCTTCTGCCAAAGAAGTTGGCAAATACACCAGAACGAGGGACGAAAAAGCCAAGTAGTGAGGTGGCTAAGTAGGATATATAAGAACCCGGTGCAAAGGTACAGAAACAATATTTTTTTAAATGAATAACATACGCTATGCCATTTTACATTACCAATTTGAAAACAAATTATGTCCATTAAATAGTGGCCTCCATTATTGACACACTGCAGAGCCGTTCCTGGAAGTTTGCCATAACTCTTCATGTAATTTCTGGCGGAATGCTAGCAACTCCCTGGATGATTACCTTCTGATTCCAGGGTCGTATAATGATGTTTGTATGTACACTTCTGCC
The DNA here is from genome assembly GCA_018207615.1 of Philaenus spumarius. Classification (NCBI taxonomy): domain Eukaryota; kingdom Metazoa; phylum Arthropoda; class Insecta; order Hemiptera; family Aphrophoridae; genus Philaenus; species Philaenus spumarius. The sequence goes on from JAGFPH010002042.1 coordinate 173,829, forward strand.
TTTAAATATCCCCAAAGGAAATAATCACAAAGCGTCAAATTTGGTGAATTTTGGGAGCCAGGCAATAACACCATGCAAGGAGAGGAGATGCTCAGGAAACAATTTGATCAGAATTTCTCAACAGCGCCAGTGTGGGCTGTAGCTCCATCTTGTAGGAACTAGACTCCTCCATGGTGGTCCTCAATGAATTGGTTAATCAAGGGCCACGAGAAAGTCTCTAACATGAGCTACTAGCGATTGGAATTAACAGTTACGGTCTGGCTACCTTTTTCAAAAAAGTATGGACCCCACATACCAAACGGTAACATGAGGGCTGTGAAGTGGTCACAGAGAATTAACTTTTTACCTCTTTTAGGTATCAGGGGTGTGATTGTTAGGCCGAAGGGTATTTACTTAGTATAGTGATTTCAGGCTTACTAAATGAAAAGACGTGAATTGTTTTAAATTGATGTTTAAAGAAAAAATATATAAATTAAACACAAGGTGATATTTAATAAATGATGCAAAGATTGTGTAATATAGAGAGCATAAAAAAAATCAAAATATGTTTTCATACAAGCTGGTTGATAATTTCATTAACTAGTAAAAGAAACATAAAATATTGCTTGCTGTGCACACTTTTCCTCCTGATATTAACCCTAGAACCGGCAGACGGTACATAATGTACTGTCACTCCAACACATTTGTAACGAGTGATTGTATTGAATATTTGACTGACTAAAAATCTTTCAATCTCAAAAAGACAAACACCATTGGAAAGGTAATGTTTCAAACTTTAATTTTTGTATTTACAATTTCTTTCTAAAATGTATATTTACATATGTAATCGTCGTTTTAAAATTGTAGATTTCTGTAAACCTGATTCCACGCGTGGATTCGAATACAACTGTACTGTTATTTCCCACTTATTCAACGTCCCAGACCATCTACAGGAATATTTTGATCAAAAATATAAAGGTACCATAAAGGATTCGTCAAGAATTGATCTATCTAAAGATGCCTTGCAATCAGATGTCACTGCTATACAATTTGAATGACGAAACTTTCTGTAAACCCTTGCGATTGGACAGTTTTGAAACCAATGAAACAGCACATTTGTCAACTGACATAACGCCCACAATCCATATGTTTTTACAGATTTCTTTATACAATTAAACTGGATATAACCTGTTATATGTTTAGTCAAAGAGTGGTGGAAAGTACAAGGTTTTCGTGAATTACAGCGGTCGAATGGAACTGTTTTGGCCATTTGATTCTCATGGTAAATCCCAACGGACGTTTTGTTTCCTTTACACGCGTTAAGTTTTATTTGATTGACCTCATTTTGTTATTCAACTAAAGATATTTCAAACACTTTAGTGAACTAATAAAAGACAAGTATATCGTTCTTTTCTTTGATTTATTCTCTACACTTGGTTATAATAATATTTAATTTTTGGTCAAATAAAATATTCCTAAATTATGTTTTAAGCCTGGCCTAGTTTTGTTAGCACCCTTGTAGTTGGAACATAAAAACTGGTGTAATCAAAATAAGAAATTTGAAATTGATAAATGTTTTTATACAGTTCTATTTAAAACTAAATTACGAAACTTTTTTACATTTATGGAAAAATTACAAAATATTTTACTACTTTTTATGTAGACCTAAAGTTGAACTTTTATTTTTCGTAACTGAACATTTTTTGTTTCTTGAGCTAATAACTTTGTAAATTTTACATCCATCATTTTTGTACTGGCATATACAAATTCTTTGAACCTTTCTCTACAAAAAAGCTACGGAACACTTTAAAAAGATTGGGGTTCATTTACTATTTTTGGCGAATTTTTGAAAAAATGCTTGCACACGCCAAAAAATCCATTTTCGTTAAAGCCGCCGGTTCTAGGGTTAAAATGTTTTGAAGTTAACATTTATTGACCACTCTGACGTATGTAATCATCTTATGGCAATGTCGTAGATCTTTATCCATAGATATAAATGTAACTGTTTTGAATTATGGAAAATGTCTTCTTCACCATTTATTCTAGACCATGCTAGTACGTACAAACTGAATTTTTAAATGACAAATGTTAATATTAACGGTTCTATCCTTATTTTGGATATGAGCCATGTACTTGTGCGACCACCTTTAGCTACCTTTACCTTGCAGCTAAGATTAGAAGAAGGAAGGAAACGCCTTGCAACCGGAAATCTCTGGAGGAAATTCCGTTCCATGGTTACATGATCCCTTTCTCCTGGATGACTTAGTATAGGCGTACTACTTTCTAGTACCAAATCTTAGTGTCAGTCACATCACAATTTTGATCACGGAATATCATTATTAATCTATGGGCAATAATCACTGTTCTTTTTTTTAGTTTGACTCCCTCATTGTTGTTACCTATGTTCTAAAGTAACTATCGATATTTTATTATCTATGCTCTCGATATCAAAAACTTATTGGTTAGATTGGAAGTATATTCCCTTTACCAAGTGATTTTGAAGTAGGTTATTTATTACAAAACACAGCTGGTTTTAGGACTTCTTAAGCAATGCTAGATAAATATTTAAACAATTTTTTTCAATATGATCATTAAAAATTATTTAACTGACAATAAATTTAAATTAAGTTGTACTGTCCATTTGAAAAGTAATTTTTGTTTACTATTTATATACATTATAAGATTATATATAAAATAAATATTGATAGTTAGAGCTACAAATGCCACAACTAGTTTTACACAATGCATCTTTTTATTTTGAGGATGTGCATGAATGGACACTTGAAATCACAACAAATTAGGTGAAACTGAAATAAGAGCTTAAAATATTTCTCATGCCTCCTATTCTGGTGTAGAAGGTAGGCCTACATGAATGGTTTATCTGACAAATTAAATGCACTTATGTCTTCACTGTCCGATTTAGGACAGTAAGTGAATAGAACATCATTAGACGGATAGAGATTCGTAAAACATACAAACGCCTCCCGATGAACCAAATTATAAATCAACTCACTGGGCGATGAGTAATACAATTTTGTAGGCGCTCATTGTAATTGGTGTACAGTTGTTTTATAGAAATGTTATAAACTTTGTTTAGGTTTTGGAGAGGGATGTACTGCAGGTTTGAAAATGGAATTCATCCGAGAGAAAATTTTAATGATTTGATTTTGTCGACTTGTGACCACAGCAGTTCATTGGAGGACCACATTAGACTGCTGCAAAAGGTATACAAAATTATTTAGTTATTATTATTTTTTTTTCCCGCTTACACACTTCCTCAGCAATTGATATTTAATTAAATTACAAGTGAAAAAACATAGACCAAGACCGGGAGTTAACACCACTGTAGGCTGCAAAATAAGAATTAAGATTGTCTTCAATGTCGTATACACGAGGTTATCAGTCTGTTGGTTCAATAATTGCAGTAAAAACCGTACAAGTGAGATAACATTGACCAATATCGGTAGATATCAGTGTAGCTCAGATGGTTAGAGCGTAAGGACGGAAACCTGAAGGTCCCGGGTTCAACTCCCGGTCTTGGTCTATGTTTTTTCACTTGTAATTTAATTATTTAGTTATCTAATGTTTAGAATGTTATTAATTTTGGTTAATGTCAAGATCATCAAGAATCATTGGATCATTAAATCTCATTATGAAAAGTTTCGTATGTGTGCTGGATCTACAACCTTTGAAACCCCACGTATATTGAGAATGTACAATTGCATTTCCAAAATAATTACATTTTTAAATTTATTTTTTCAGAATGGAAATATGAAATAGACGGTGTTAATAAGTTAGATGGAATTCCATATTTTGAAGTACAAATTGTTCTTATAAGTCGTTCACTTTGAGCTGCTAAAACAAAAGCATTAGTGCACGATTCATCGAAGTGAAATTTATTCTTGGAACTTTACCAGCTTCTGCTAAATAATTTTTCTTCCTCCTAATAAAGAGATGTTTGTAGGGTTATTTAACAAAAAGAAAGAACTTGTTAAATCGTTTACTTTTATAAAATTAAGAAAATGGGATTTTTGTTAACTTATATATATTTTATGATTAAATTTTCATAAAATGTGCATTATTCTTGTTATTATAAGGTTTTGCACAGTTTTATAGTTTTATGTACATATATGCTTCAGTTTTTCTTAATTGTGTATGCTTTTTATCATTTTAGCAATGTACCATTTTACTTTAATCTTTATATTATATCCTATTACTTTAAATGAGCAATTCTTTTATCTATCTTTGTATCTGTCGCGGATCTCGAAAACGGCTCTAATGATTTTGATGAAAATTTGCATACAGGGGTTATTTGACATCAGTAATTGAATGAACTAGGTCTTATGTCTTCAAAAACGTGCATAAAGTCTGAAAAATGTGCATAAAATTTAAAATCTGAACTTCTTTTTATACCTCCTTCAAAGTCACTAAATATTCGAATAAATAAATTATAGATACAATCCAGATGTTAAAAATACTGAACGATGCTCGTTCACCCAGGTACAAACGAGCCAAAGATTAGCGAGAGCCTTTAGAGAGTTTTCCAACTGCTAGCGAAGCGAAGCAGCCATCTGAGAGGCAGAGCCTCTAATAATTCTTGCATAATCCAGCCGTGCTCAAAGCACATCCTTTGTCTGCCTTTTTAATAACTACATTAAACAATATTTTAAAACTTTTGACTCTTAAGACTAGCTGCTGGCTAGTAAATTCTATGACTATGCTCAATTTGATAGCTTTAAACATGCTGAGATTATCGACGGTGGTATATAGGCAGACGAACAAGGAAACCTCACCAAAAGAGTTGCCTTTTGTGCCTTTTGTTACAAGATCATAATATTCACAAACTATCAATACCCAAGAAACAGCATATTTATTTTTTACAACTTATTTATGTTGCATGGGCAATAACTGTGCATAGTTTTAACCTTTTAAGTACTAGGTTTTAAAAATGTGAACTAGACTACGGCCTGAGTTTTTTTTCTAATTTTCTCACTTTACTTCTTTTCTATATGTTATATCTGTTATTCATTTTGATTCATCTAGTATGCAGTTGTTTTTTTTTGTTTGTTTATATAGTAAAATTTTTTACATGCAAAAAAATATGTACATATAAAAAAAAAACCCTAAAAAGGTTTCTACAGGGTTGAAGAAGGGGATGTACGGGAGTGAGTTTTTATTGCAGTTTGCAAAAAAATAATAAACATTTGTTTGACTACTTATTGCATAAGCGTCTTATCAAAATATAGAAAAAATAATCAATTTTAAGAGAATTTTCATCTATTTGTACAGTTGGATTTAGTCTAGAATCATTATCACTAAAATGAAGAAGTATTGGTTGAAAATTAGGATCCATAAGCCTCTTTACAAAAATAACAGATAGCATTACTAGTATTAATTTAGCACTAAATACAGCTTCTTTTAAAAAAATAACAGATAGCGTTACTATTATTAATTAATTTAAAAAGGAACGGACATGTACGGACATAGTACTGTGAACAGAAAAATAATGTTACGGAGGTCTAGCAGCAAACGTTTTTGTAATTTCGTAGTACTCAAAATGTTAAATATTTTTTAGTTTTTTGTGCGAATTTGTGTTAAAGTTTTGTTCTGTCAAATATATCATCTCACAAGTCAGGCTCAATATTTATTTATAAAATTGTAGATTATTGAAATGACTTTAAGTAGAATTACTGATTTTTTATTGTGTTTACGGTTCTGATTTTCAGACATGTTTTGTTAAAAGTTAAAACAAAGTTTTGTGTGTGTTTCTAGTAATGAAACTTACAGACTGAATATTATTTGAAGATAGGAGACTAAAATTGGAACTGTGTTAATTGAGGGAAACATTGAAAACTTGAGGGAAGTTAGTAATAGCTTAGTTGTTGGGGTAGAGTTTCAATACGCTATGTTTATAATGCTGAAGGTTTGAACACAGTTTTTTGTGTATTATTTGATTCCTCATTCTTCATTTCTCCGAGGATATAAAATGATAACGTTTATTAATTAGTGATCAATAAATTTCATTAATTCATATTTTTTGAGGTTGTAAGACACAGTACTGTAGGTCAAGCTTGCTTTCAAATTAGTTTTGATAATAATTAATAAATGAAAACTAAATTAATTTTTTACTTAAGGAATCAAATCTTAAGTTTTGATATCAGAAAACCCAAAACTACCCATTAAAAGTATGTATTATATTCTCAAGTTGTGAAACTATAAAAATAAATGAAACTAAAAAACCTGAAAACCATTCCTCCTGATCTATCTTTATATACAAACTGAATTCTTGATATGTGTGTCCATTTTCTACGATATAAGTTGTAATTTAAAGTTTATTTTCAGAGGATTACTTCAGTAAAACAAAAACTCTCTGCTTACGGAGATAAAGTCAAAACAGAAATTTTTGAAAGGAGTACAAAAGATGCACAACAAACAATAGACAATAAACTACTTTATGAAAAGGTATAGTATATTATAAATTTTATTTACATTTGGTGATTTATGGATTTGAAAAAGTAAATTCATTTAAATTATCGAACTAAAACAACAACAAAATTATGCTCAGAAAGTGAGGTTAGGTTTTTTAAAAACAGACTTAGACTAGTTTCAAACAATTATGTTTTTTTACTAGTGACAATGACCGAAAAAGTTTTACATCCTCTATGACGAGCATCCTCTTCTTTATTTTGGATAGTACAATACAATTTTGTTTCTCACCCTTGGGCTAATTTTAGTTATTGAAATATACGATCAGTTTGAAAAAAAAAATATAGAATTTTAGCTACATAACCCTACTTTCATAGATGACTGTCATTAACCCTAGAACTGGCATCGTTAAAGCTAAAATTTAAAAGCCCGTTTATAGCATTTTGCAAGCATATTTTTAAAAATTCGCCAAAAATAGTAAATGAACCCAAATCCAAAAGTGTTTAATAGCTTTTTTGTAGAAGAAACTTCAAAGAATTCAAATATGCCACTAAAAATTAGTTTCTTTTGAAATTGTAAAAGTTATTAGCTTAAGAAACAAAAAATGTTTAGTGACGAAAGGAAAAAGTTCAACTTTAGGCCTACATAACAAGTAGTAAACATATTTTTTTATTTTTTTCGTAAGCGTAAAAAAGTTTTGTAATTTAGTTCTAAATAGAATTGTATAAAATCATTTATCAATTTCAAATTTCTTATTTTAAAAAGAACAGTTTTTATGTTCCAAATACACAACTGCTAACAAACCTAGGCCTAGATTGAAACGTAATTTACTAATATATGCTTTGCCCAAAAATGAAATATTATAACAAAGTGTAGAGGTTAAATCAAAGAAAAGAGCGGTATAATTGTCTTTCTTTAGTTCACAAAAGTGTTTGAGTTATCTTTATTTGAATAACAAAATGACATGAATCAAATGACATTTTGCCGTCGGTAAAGGTCTTACAAGAAGGGTGCGTTCAATTGCGTGTGAACGAGACGGAGCAGTCGGTCACAACAGATCTAATCATGTACTTTTCACTACTGTCTAGACAAACAAAAAAACTGGTTTATTCTAGTTCAATTCCCACTGTTAGAAAGGACAGTCTTTTCTCTACAAAATGGTGTAAAACAATCTGTCAAAACATTTGATATAGTAGGCGTAATATCTCTTGACAAATGGGCTGTTTCATTGGTTGAAAAACTGCCCAATAGCAAAGGGTTTACAGAAATTGTTTGAGTAAATCCTGTAAAATAGTGACGTCTGATTGGAAGGCACCATTAGAAAGATAAAATTATGACAAATTTAATGGTAGCTTTATAATCTCGATATAAATACTTCAGTAGGTGGGCTTCAACGTTGAAGAAGTGGGAAATAACAGTATAATTGTATGCAGATTCGCCCGCGGAAATAGCTGTAGCACGATATGCATATTTTAAAACGATGATTACGTATGTAAATAAACGTTTTAAGAAAAAGTTGTAAATACAAAAATTAAAGTTTAATTCATTTCCTTTCTAATGGTGCCAGTTTTATTACGATTAGATGATTTTAAGTGGATTAAATTATCGATTATGCAAATGTATGCAAATTCTCGCTAAGGTTTAACTTTGAGGGTTAAATATTTAGCCAGTTAGAAAAAAACTCTTAATCATATTAATATAGTTTTTTTATAAGAATAAAAGTGCAGGAACACAAATCTCACAAATTCATCTGGATCGTCAACAAAAACTGAATTTTATATAAAAACTGAATTAGCTTACATCTTTACAGTTTGTTCCTTTAAAAATAGTTCCCACTGGATTGCAATATACGTCTCCCAGTGTTTCTTTAACTTTTTTAATATTTCTCCTTGGAATATATATTTATTTTTTTTGGTTGGCCGGCATTTTTATAATTACATAAAAGTTTCCTGTATTGATTGAATATTTACTTTTTTAAACTTGATTTAATTTTTGGAAGAACGAAAACATCTCCTGGGGCCTGGCCTGTAAAATGGAGGGAGTTAATTACTTTAATCTCAATTTTCAACAAGGAGTTCCGATTAAGCAGTGATGTTTGAACCAGGATGTTTTTGTTGTGCAGCATCCAACTTAGATTCTTCCATTCTCAAAGAATCCCTTAAATAACGAAAGACGTTAAGGTAACACTCACCGTTTGTCTACAAGGTAGAAATTCGTTTTGAACAACACCTTTCTAGTAGGAAAAACCAACCGTTTCGACTGAAACAGTTTCTTGGACCTGGGCGATCCTTTTCCAATCTATTGTGATGATTGTATATTGCTTTCAATATCGTAACGATACACCAATGTTTGATTTCCTGTTAAAAAAATCGATGTTGAGATTTTTGTGAAAATATCCGTTTTGGGACCCCCTGAGTCCAAAAAAGTGTTTTTTACAAAATGTCTGTATGTATACAAAGCTCGAGAGAAAACTATTCAATCGATTTCGAACAAATTTGCACCAAACATGTCAGTTAGGCCTGTCTGTATAGATGCACGAAAAAAGGTTTTGACAAATTTTGAAAAACAACCCCCTTTTAGGCCAAAAACCTCCAAAAAGCAGTTATTAATTTTTTTTATAAAAAAACGGTTCTAACGATTTTGATAAAATTTGGCTTATTTGTAGCCTTTAATGTAGGTACCCTACCATATGCAAAAAACCACACCTTTCTAAAAATTCTCGTTTAGCTAATAATAATAATAATAACTGATTTTTAGGGGTTTCTTGCTAAAAAGGGGGTTGTTTTTCAAAATTTTTCAAAACCTTTTTTCATGTATAATTGTGCATAACAGGCCTAATTGACATGTTTGGTGCAAATTAGTTCAAAATCGATCGAATAGTTTTCTCTCTAGCTAATAATATTTATTAGTTACTCTCCTATTTTAAAACAATTATGAAATCACAGTGAATCTGTTTAATAATTTAAATAATATGTTTGTGAGAAAGTATGTGCCAGTTTCTGGTACTGTTTATTTATACTGTATTTATATTGGACAATTTCACAGTAATTTGTATTTGTGACATATTTATGTCCAAAAATGCATGTACCGCTGAAATTTTTAATTTGAGTGCAACTTGATATCAGTGGTTTTTAAGCTCACATTACAAGGTTAACGGTTTATTTCTTTACATTTAGGATGAGGAGTTGACAAAGTTTGTAGAGAATGAAGAAACAATGTGTGGGGCTGAAGTAAATCGTGGAGATAGAGAAACCAATTCAGGTAATAATAAAAAATCTTATTTTATTTTGTTACATGGAGGCTATGAAAAGAAGTAAAATCACCTCATTATTACAAAAAAATACAATTTATTTATTTGTGTAGATGTTCAGAGTAGGCTCAGAAATTTATATTTGTAAAATCTGGTTTATAATTTATGAATATCTGAGTGTTAATGAGCCATTAGTTTGTCGTAGCGCAGCTACTTATATTTAACAATAACATTTAGCTTCCTGCGATATCCCCAGCAACGTATATATACTCCGGCGAAAGTGTCGAAATAATTTCCAATTGACATTTCGGCCCTCAAAAGGGCCAACTTCAGTCAACGTCTTACGGGGAAACTCGCCTTAACTTCCCCAGAGCTTCACTCTAACATGTCCCCAGTCAATATAATATCTGTCTGGCGAACATAGGCTTGTTCGACCGCCAAGGACAATATGATATCGGCCGGCAAACTTCAATAATCTACGTTTACTTTCCTCGGGAGTTAAGACCTTATCTTCCGAGAAAGTCACTAGTTTATTTCCCACATATTCTTTGGTCCCCATAAGGACCATTACATCAACGCACTGCAGCTGTCTGGGAAACGTAGACACGTTCTCCCGCCAAGGACACTGCGTCATCAATCGAATGTTTCCTTCACTTCTACCGTTTAACTTCTCCCCGCCGATGAGACCTTGCCTTACAGGAAAGTTATTCGGCCTTCTCCCTCGTAAAACATCTGTCGAATTATTCTCAAAGTCCCCAGTAAATTCAGCTCCCCAGTCATGTTATATATTTAGTAACAAACGTAGAAACGTTTGCTGCAGCAAAACTAAATATATCATCGCACAAATGACCAGAACTTCCCCTTCAAACTTTCTCGGCTTTCAATTCACTTCGTCCGAGGAAGTAACAATCTCCCGTGTGATTTCTAGTCGTAATTTTATGGCGTATACAGCGCTTCACCAAGGACTAACATTAGTGCAAGTCTTGGGACGTTCTGCACAGTCTTTCAAGCAGAAATCTTAGCAATTACTGCTTGCGCTTACTTAGGATTGTCGAATGGATACAGGAACAGACATATCCTAATACTTTCTGACAGTCAAGCAGCACTTAAAGCGCTGGACTCAGTACAAGTCACATCCAAACTGGTGAAGGAGTGCCTCTCAACACTAGTCAGACTCTCCACATTAAACATGGTGGAATTGAGATGGGTGCCAGGACATCGTGGCATTCCAGGAAATGAGATGGCGGATGCTCTTGCAAAGAAAGGAGCATCTACACCATTCACGGGGCCAGAACCAATGTGCTGCATTAGCCGTAGCATGGCAAAGAGCGCAGTAAAAAACTGGGCCAGGGAAGAGCAGCGCCAGAGATGGTGTAGATTACCTGGGCACATTCAGAGTAAACGACTGATCAAGGGACCAAACGCCAAGCTTACTAAATCCCTAATCAAGTTAAACCGACCACAACTCAAAAGAGTTGTAGAACTCATTACTGGACATGGCCAGTTCAGGAAACACTTAGCAACAGTGGGAATCCTTGAAGGTGACCAACGCTGTCGGCTTTGTAATCAGGCAGAAGAGTCAGCAAGCCATGTCATATTTGAGTGCGAAATCCTGGAGCGTAGGAGGAGGAGGCTCTTTGGACTCCAGCAACCAGGAGACGAAGAAGACACATACTTGGTGGAGAAAATCCTGGACCTCACAAGGGATACAGGCTTCTAACGTGCTAGGCGCGGTACATAGGGGGCACAATAAACCAAAGGTTGACGTGCAAGGAGGCCTTCTCAAAGGAGGAATCCACCCCAATATAATCTAATCTAATCTAGTCGTAATTTTACTAAGTCCCTTAAAAGCAAAACACGCTAACTTAAGTTCACACCAAACATGGACAACGCTCTGCTTGCTTCGGAACACTGAAACTTTGCCGTCCTGCCAATCGTCAAGCAGCTCCGGCAGGTGGTACATTTCGCACCTCTGAGCTGGAATACTGTTTACATACGGTGTGAAATAGATAAAAAATTAGATCCTACCTGGACTCTGCAGACGAACACCATCAACTCAACTGTAAAGAGGTCCTACCTGGACTCTGCCAGCGAACATCAATCAACTCTTCACCATCAACGGATCCTACCTGGACTCCACCAAGTAAACAACACTCGAACACCAAGTAGCCAGCGGACTTTGGAACAACCGACAACTGAGAACTACACAAGTACGGAAGAATTTGTTGGCCGAACTAATGCCTAGATACGGGAGAATCGGTCGGACCAGTGCCTAGCTATGGGAGAATTGACTGGACTAGTGCCGAAGCGGCAAACCACGTTTTGCCGACGATAGTGGGGAAGTTGCGCCGACCGCCAGGCTGTTTCGCCAGGAATAAATTCATTTAATTTGTAATTCAATAAATATCTTTTTCTTTGCAACCACCTGCATCAACACAACGCTCACGAAATTCGTTTGCGGAAAAGAGGCAAGCTCGGCTTGAACCTCTACCGTGGTCTCTAACCAAAGTACTATTGGGAAGAGCACTGTGCTTGCACAAGCAGCTACGGACACCCGAAACAATTGCACGCCCTTCAGGCAACGCTTGCGGTCCTTTTAAGGGCCGACCTACACAACAAAGCACTGTTCTAGACTTCAGTCTAGAACCCCATACTCAATTGCACATTGGGGTACGTAGAGCTGTGGCGTTACACCGGGCTAACAAACATCTGCGAACAATGATCTACGCAACATCAAGCGCAGCGCTACGAAATCGTCACAGGCTTCACCTGCAATCAAACGCCCTTCAGGCTCACGTTCTCCAACATATTCGGCTCTTTTCAGGACTGAATCAGCAAGGCTACTTGTTACCGAGGCTTCACTTCACACCCTTCAGGCCAACTTCTCGGCCCTTATCATTGCCGAGACAAATTAGAAACTTTTTGCCACAAACTGAGCTAGGTCATAATTTTTTTATTAAATTCATTACCCTGGAGAAGCAACAAGGTTAACCAGTTGAGAATTAGATGTGTTTTTAGCTTTACCTTTTACACCACGTAAAAACAAATAAGTCACATTTTTTCTCTAGGATTGTGAGGAATAAATGAGAAACAATTATATTAGCTCTGTTAGGGTAGTGTTTACTCCTTAGATGTAAGTAATTAGCCTAAGAAACTGTAAATTTTGTTCAGTTCCAAAACCTAGTTCGAATGCTTATATTAGTTTAGTTTGAATTCGATTAGTTTTCTCTCTAGATAATAACAATAATATTTAGGCCTATTAGTTAATCTCCTATTTTATTAAATCACCTCTCCTACCTCACCTACAAAATTATGAACTCACAGTGAATCTGTTTAATAATTTAAATATGTTTGTGAGAAAGTATGTGCCAGTTCCTGGTACCGTTTATTAATTATTATATTATTTTTAATTTAATATATACTACTGCTTATAGATACTTGTTTTTTAGAAGTAGCCTATAAATATGAAATATGATCTTGTTTCTTTCTGTAAACTACCAACTGAAATAAATAAATAAAAAATAAATAAAAAATCTAAAGTGTCAAATTTCAGCTTTTAAGGAAAGAATGATGTTTATTGTGTCAATGTTATCACCCCTATTTCACCCCTTAATCACTAATGATAGGAATAAAGGCTTTCTGTACCTGCTTCACTTGCAAGGAACATCTATGCCAAGCTGTAGCCCTCTAGTTTAGTTGAATGAAATGGTTATGGTAAGTCAGACGGGGCTTTCACTTTTAGTCTATATATTATAAAGATTTTTGGTGTTTTCAAGGATTGATGTTTCACTGAAAACACTTAAGAGTATGTCTGAAATTATTATATTTTATTCCAGTACCAGATGATGAGAGTAAGTTGATTAAGGATGGAAGCTTAGATGTATTGAGTGAAGAGTTGGATTCCGTCGCTCTGGATTGGAAGACATTACGCAACGTGAAGGAGTGTCCATGTTCAACACAGTTTGATCACTTTAGCAGTAAGGTAAGTCATTCATAAGTGTAAACTCTGGTGAAATAGAACAAAACCTTTATTAGTAAATTTGTGCTATTGCAGTGACTCTTATGGTGAGACAAGGTCGATGAGCACCCTAGAACATGTTTATATATGAGTTACCACATTTGGTACAGATATTGGTTTTCTAAGTCGCTCGGGCTAGTTTGTTAGCCAGAAATATACAACCGGAAGTACGATGTTTTGACATGAAGTAAAATAATATTGTGCTAGAATTAATTTTTTTTGGAGTTTATCTACAAAAATATATATAGGAGATTATTTTGCACGATTTGGTTTTTTTTCCGCGACTTATTTCCCTTCTGGTTCCCACAAAAACATTCAAAATGTAAAATTCCATAAAAGTACCCAGTTCATTCTACACGAGGGCAGCTTCTGATCTAAGGTCGGCAGCTGGGATTCAAACTCGTTTAGTGAATTTGTCTGCTGCGAGCGAAGCGAAGCAGTCCATAATCCGAGCCCACAAGGTTGAAGTACAAACTCACAGAGGAGGCTGAGGTGCAAACAAATTATTCTATTATATTTCATACCAATTTGAACCAATTTCCCAAATAGTGGGTTGAAACCAAAAAAACATATTGTTTTATAAACTTAATTTTGGAAATTCGCTTAACTCACTTCAACTGTTCAGCTGCATGATTATGATTTTCAATAGAGAAGTTTTTGTGTACCAGGTGCATTGCAAAGTATAGCTCCTTAACTCTGTTGGTAAATATAATAAAAAAGGTTTATTACCATAGTTTTTCCTTCTTCAGGCAAACCAAATATTCTCTCCTATCGGATTACTAGTTTCAATGGTTTTATCGTCATCTTCGGATCCTTGACATCATGTTTTTGATATCAGCCGTTCTGAGGCGTTGTCAAAGTCACTGGCCTAATTAATAGATTAAACACGAGTTAAAACAATTTACAAAACAATGATTACACAAAATGCGTTTAGCCACAATTAGTCACAAATTTAAATTTAAAATTAATCAACGTTGGTATTAGCGCACAAGATCATGTATGCCGGCTGGTTACTGATAACAAACTGAGTTAGGCGGTCTATGGGTCGTGCGGTATGGTTCCTTCAGTTTGATGATGTGTTAAACAGTTCATTCATGGTGGCGTATATCTCAAATCCTAAGCCTGAAAAACAGCTTCCCAGTCAACAAAACTACTTTGTCCGGTGTATACAAGTTGATATGCACAGACTGTGAAAAATTCTTCATCGCCCAAACCGTACGATCTTTCACCACTCGTTTTGAAGAACACATACCACGGCGTACAATAACCGAACATAAGTCACATTTCGCACAACACCTCATAGATTACGACCACAAATGCACTTCCATAGACCACAACCTAGAAATATTACACATCTGTAAAAAGGGCCGTCTAATGTCATCACTTAAGGAATTCGAGATATACGCCGCCACAAAAAAAATCATAGCCACGGTCTATTGAACGACAAAATAAAATTTTGCTCTAATGAACTGTTCAACACAGTGATCAAACTGAAGAAAGGATGACCCATAGACCGCCTACTTAGTTATCAGTAACCTGTTGGCATATATGTTCTTGTGCGTTAATAGCAACGTTGGTTAATTTTAAATTTAAATTTGTGCCTAAACATATTTTGTGTAATCGTTGTTTCTTAAATTTTTGTAACTCGAGTTTAATGTATTAATTTTGACAATGCCTCACAACGGCTGATAAAAAAACATGATGTCAATGATCCGACGATGACGGTATAACCGTCGAAACTAGTAATCCGATAGGAGAGAATTTTTGGATTGTCTGACGAAGGAAATACTAAGGTAATAAACCTTTTTATTATATTCATTGAATACGCAATGTAGGAGGCTAACATATATCACGGAACGCGGTGGCGTTCCATGCGTCAAGCTGTGGCACACTACCATATATATTATGTCTGTTGGTATATTCAAGGTGTGATGTTTCTATAATAGGTTTGATTTCATTCAGAAATGTTTGCTTCGGTAATGAAGAATATATCATGGTTTTCCAGTTGTTGCATTATGTTTTGTTTTTTTGCCTGTGATAAGCCGCCAGAATTCCAACGTATGTTTGCTTTATTGTTAAGATTATGAGTGATGTTAGCAGTCTGCTTCAAGACTTTGTCTACACTTACAAGGACAGTTGGTTCCATTCTTTTGGTTCATTCAATCTTGGCTTTGGGAAACCTACAGCTTAAAGTCTGTTGCCGACATTATCCGCTCAGAAATAAATAAAAACTGTGTTTAACTCTG
This sequence comes from Philaenus spumarius, assembly GCA_018207615.1. Taxonomy (NCBI): domain Eukaryota; kingdom Metazoa; phylum Arthropoda; class Insecta; order Hemiptera; family Aphrophoridae; genus Philaenus; species Philaenus spumarius. The sequence continues at coordinate 189,748 of JAGFPH010002042.1, forward strand.
TGTTTTTTTATTTTAGTATCATTGCTGGAAATGCGGAGGGATATTCTGCACTCGCTGTATGGACAAGCACATAGCTTTACCGGGACATTTAAGTCAACGAGCAGTTCCCGTGTGTGCCACGTGTTACAGACAGATTACTCGGTCGGGATCATCGAGTTCCCCTTAGCAGATACGGCGATGGCGTCCAGTCATACCGCGTATGTCGTCGCCGCCCGAACCGCAACGTCGCTACAGAAAAAGGTTTTCCATTAGCATCAGAACACTTAGGGTGTGGAATATAATCCGCTAGTGTAGATATAAACACTTAGGTACTGATTGTATATAGGTTATTTTATTAATTTTTTTACATAATTTTGTTTGATTAGGTTTTTTTTTTTTTTTTTTTTTGGGAATCAGCTTCAGTTTTACAGTATTATATTTATTATGTTGATGCAAAACACTGTGATAGTAAAATCATTCTCAAATTATATTAATTTACTTAACTTCAATGCTTTTCAACTGTGAGGCAATTGGTGCAAATTATAATCAGGGACAAGTTAATGACTTAGAAATGTCTAGGCCTTTAAAAAGTTAGGTCATTTTTTTTTTTTTAGTATATAGTGGTTTTACCTCTATTCAGAGTATCAAATAAATAAATATTGAGCTTGACTTGTGAGAAGATAACTTGAAAGAATAATACTTGAACACAAAATCTCACGTTTACTAACGCAAACACCTTTCAATGATAATGCCGCCGTCTGGTTTGTAGTTTGATTATTGTAGCTCATGCTTTACTGAAGATGGCTACTCAGAGTGATTGTTAAGAGTTGATTAAAATCCCTGTTATACGCGGTACCGCGTCACACGATTTCAAAATTTGTTATTTGCTGTATTGTTTGTACTGATTTTGTTGTGTTTTCGTCAATTTATAAAATTAATTTGAATAACACAACCTTTTGTTTTAATTACTAAAATCCTTTTTAACGTAAGCCTACTTGATCGATATCACAAAGCTGTATGATGTCTATTTTATCACACCAATCTATAAAATCTCTGTTGTACGCTCTTTCACTTTACATGTTAATCTGGAACGCATCTACTGCGTATAACGGGGACTACCTGTACTAGTAATCAACCTTTCTTTCCTCTACCAAAAAGATTATTTGTCACTTGTTGGGTTATTGAAATTACTCAGTGAAGTCTATACACAAATTAGAAAAAAAGAGGTATTTATAATTACAATACCTCTTTGTATACAATATTTGATATGAAAATGCAGTCATTTTGAATTTTTGTTTATCATTGTCAGTAGTTTTTTCTGTTAATTAAATGTTAAGCAAGGGTCGTGTTCAATTGTTTTACTATCAAATTAAGTTTTGCATTAAAATTTAAATATCAAGCATTCAAGTTAAGAAAAAGTGAAGCTGATACAAACACATCTCGGAATTACCTGATCGTTGGATCTTTTACTTATCACAAATGAATAAAAACAAAAGTAATAAAATAAATTGCTTCAATTATTATATTAACAAGCAGATGAATTCTTGACCTGTAGCAAATTTTAAATTGAGTAATTGGAAGAATATTGTGAAAACACACACGTGATATACCATCATTCTTCACCATTATGCATAGTGTTTATACATATCATAAACAAATTTTCTAATTTATGAAACTTTTTGTGTGCTTAAAACCAGATGAGTATGCATAAAATGTAAACACCTGAGTTTGTTGAAGTAAATTTATTCGAATGTGTGATAAAATTATAAATGAATAGTGCACAAATATTACAAATAACAAATTTGTTTGCCCTTATTAGATTGTAATTAAAGTATTTCATAAATACAGAATAATATGTAAGCTAGTATTAAGCTGATACAAAATACCAATACATGGTTGCTTTTTCAAATTATCAATCCGATGAATTGCTCCTAATTCTGATAATTTTAAAATTAGTGATTGGTTTGAATTATTTGAGATTTTCTCACCTTTTACCCCAAAACCTCCTGCCTCGAAAGACTCCTTGTCTTGCAGACGAACCTTTCCAAAAGGCCTTGTTTCGAATTATTCCCCTCCATTTAAAACCTCTGTCACAACTCTGTTTTACTCGTCCAGCTCGGTTGTTGGTCTACTTTAAATTGCAACTGTGCACCATACCAATATAATTCTACCTCTAACAAAACCATCCTATTATGATACAGTAAATAAGACACTTGGCTCACTTTGTGAAAATGATTGAAAGAATAGTTTTTGTAGGCTGGAGACATCTACATAAAAGGCATTTTAGAATCCAACCCAAGCAGACGAAGAAGACACCTAACCTAGGCATCATATACCAAAGCCGTAGCCAGAAAAACTTTTGTGAGGGGAGGGGAGGGTCAAGACCGGAGATTTGAATTTAAACCTTTTAACACGTTCACTGCTAAGAACGCACATGTGAGCTTGACACTGAACACTATGAGCAGCGGCTGATGCACAGTGCATTGCTCGCCAACCCCTGTATTGGGAGTACTTTCAATACACAATGCATTGCGCGCTTCGCACGCCAACCCCTGTATTGGGAGAATTTTCAATGCACAGGGCATTGCGTGTTTTGTTAGAGTAAAGTATTTTTGTTGAACATTCATAGTTTTCTTATTTTAGATAAGATCAAGCCCACAAGAGAGTAAGGCTGTAACCTACTGCATCCATGTGTATTGTACGTTGTAGTTTAATCAAGCAAATCTAAATATCAGTATGCATGCAATGATGTAAAATATGTTGCTTTATCCTCTGTTGTGTTGTCCATTTTATAATTTAATCTACACTTTTTAAACCTAGTATTAATTTTTACTACTAAATTTCGGGATTTCGGGGGGGGGGGGGGGGG
>JAGFPH010002042.1:196948-207976 GCA_018207615.1 Philaenus spumarius
CTCAAATTAATATCTTTTGTCGTTTTTGAGAAATAGTGATGAATAGTGAGTCAGTGACATTTGGTTTTTATCTATATTTCTAATGCTTTTTACTTTTTAATAACCTTAAACGCAAAATATTTTAAAATGCCGTCTTATTGCACATCTAGAGTACAAGGGGAACCACTATGTTAAGTCTCAAGTTAATAAGTTTGGTAGTTTTTGAGAAATAGTTATCATCAGCCAGTCAGTGGTATTTGGATTTTCTGTTTCTAACGCTTTTTACGTTTTAATGACCTTAAACGCAAAATATTTTAAAATCCCGTCTTATTGCACATCTAGAGCATAAGGGAAACCACTATGTTAAGCCTCAAGTTAATATGTTTTGTCGTTTTTGAGATATAGTGATCATCAGTGAGTCAGTGGTATTTCGATTTTATATATATAGATATGTGTATCAAGGATGCAAAGTTGAGTTTGTCACCCTTGCTGCGCCTCAGGCGATACAGTTTATTGAGGGTGACTAAGTAAACGTTGCACCCGTAATACACACAAAGTTTTTCCTACAGCTGCATTTTAGTTTTTAAAAAGATCTGTTTTACTAAGCAAAACGTGTTAACAGTACAATCTAGTTCCAGATAGTATTGTAGTACACATGTGTGCCACCAAGAGCAGCACAACAATCAAAATTTTCAAAATAGTCTACATCAGCTGATTTACTTTGCACCCTAGGTTGCCATGCGAGAAAAGTAAAACAAAGAGGTATAATTACTTGACGATGAACACATGTAGTTTAGTTTGCGAACTGATGCGAGTGTTAAAAAACACACTTTGTTAAGTGGCTGTGGGAAAAATAATTTACCACCATTGTAAGAATTATTTTAGATGCTGCAAAAAAGACATTAATCGTTGTAATTACAATATAATTAATTACTACTTGTTAACCAACTCTCTTTGAACTGAACAAAATCTGTGAAAATCCTAGTAAAAAAATAATGCAAAACAATTGATTTCATAAATGTATATAATAATTCTTGGCCATTTTAATAATAAAATTATGTCAATGCTATAAAATTTAGTACAATTACAGCACAAGTTTCAAAAAATGTTGTTGATTTATGAAGTTGAGGTGATTCTTGAAAATGGTAATTATCATTAATTCTTGTTTAACAATTAAACTTGCAATATCAAGTTTACAAAATTAAAAAAAGAAAAGAATGAGGAAGAACTATTTGCAAACTTGTAAGTTTGTATTTTTTGTACAGAACTTTACTGTTTTTACTATCTTATCATCTTCAGAATATGAACATAGCTAAATTAAAGACTTTATTCTAAAATTTACATTCCCAAAACAATGTTTATTCCTCCCACCTATTCTTAAAATTATCAGCTGATCACTATAAGCTTTAGTAATATCATAGATCATGAATAATAAATAGATCTTGCATCCATACAGGGTTGTGTGCCGGAAAAAAGGTGTTCGCGAAAATAGTACATGATCGCGCCGCGAGGTAGCGCTAGGGAGAAAGCATTGTAAGCATTGGTGTTTCCAACCAGCTTCCTTCGTTTCCCCAATAGATAGCGCCAAAAAAGTCGAATTTCCAGTGGAACAAAATATTGCATTGGATCGGAGTTCTATTAGGTTATCCAAATACAATGGTAATATCCTAAGAAGGGAGGCTTAGAAGCTTAGTTATAAAATGTGCAAAAACTGTTGGATTCAAAGGATGTAAAAACATACAGATTAGATCTATTGAATTATATATACATCTTATTAATTTGTTTAATTTGTTTAGTAACGTTTAAATACAAATTATTAACAACCTTAGCCCTCTCGCCCTTTATTGTTGTCTGTGGAAGCAAGCAAAAAACAAAAAAAAAACATATGTGTGATGTATTTACATTTCTGCCCCTAGGAAATGTAGGATTCTTACAAAAAATATATTTGAAGGAAAAACCTCCCTTAGTTATTGATTAATAAACACGTTCATTTAAAATTAATGCCTTTTATTTTATAGGTAAAGTCAACATAAAAACCAAAGCCATATCATAATATTGAATTATCTCAATACTGTAATGCCTAAAATAAAATAATAGAATATAAATGTAAAAATTGCATTAGGTCTGTTTATCAAAGTAAATTATTATTTTTGCCCGAAGAAAGATTTTTAAAAACTACTTTCTAAAAGAACATGAAACAAATGACGGTGACTAAAAACTTTGCTTGTGTACTCATCAACGTAAACCATAAAAACTACAAATCTCACAAGTGGTTATGTATGGAACAGAAATATGGAATAGAAAATTTATATACAAAAAAATATTAACAACAAAGTTATTTAAAACTTAAGCCACACCCCTTTTAGTTTTGTACAAATCTGTGGCATAAAACACTCAACAGAAATGTGGTAGTTTTCTAAACACTTAACAAATTTAGTTTTCTGAGTTTCTTTGCTAAAAACTACTTAGAATGTCTTCAAACTCTATCTTTTGCAGTATATCTTTTTCACTGACCATAAAAAGTCGGTTTTGCACCAAAAACCTAAGCAGTTTTTAACACTCTTCATTTTTGAGAGTGAGCTTTCCTTGGTAGCATTGGTGACAAATATATCTTCAGTGCTGTTACGTTGGGAAAAGTGGATTGCAGTTTGTTTGCAATTGTAAGACTGTAACGCTAAAATAACTTGCTTTCCATTGAAATCTTGTAGCTGGGAAATTAACCTTTTCATTCCAAAATTTAGCTTCAACAGTGTTTGCATTCAGTTTAGAAGCACCCTCTATTATGTGAGTGTCAGTAAGTGTTGGAAAACAGAGTTCACTGTTTTGTAACAAAAATAACGATTTTACATTAAGGACAATATATTATAAGCAAACGCCCAAAGAAAAAGCTACCATCAATCCTTTATTATATTCAACTAATTCAACTTTTGGGTTTTTTCTGTCCGAGATAGCTACCACACTGGGGAGCAAGGGCTTAATGGCCCTAAAGTGGTTTCTTTCTCAGCTGTATGGTAAATCCGGCACTGATTTTATTTAACAATATTTTGTGTATAGTAAGTAAGAGTGGGCCATCTAACCTAAATTTTAATAATGCGCTCCGTTCTTTAAATTTTCTCATAATATCAGTTTATATCCCAAAAAGAATTCAGTAATAAATATTCACAAGCTACCTGGCTTAAACATAGAGAATATTTAAAGTTAAATATTTAAAACAATTTATGTAGGTTTTAATGTCGCAAAAATAATTTTAAAAATTTGTAAAACCTATAAAGTGTCTTGAATATTTAAGTGTATTTAATAAACTGAACTTTTATGTATCCACAAATGGACAAAATATTATATTTCTATAAAAATATGACTGCTTCCCTTCAAATCAAATTTTGTAAATGATGGATAGGCTAAATAGTCTTGCAATAATATCTCTTAACCTAAAATTGTTTAAAAATAGGAAGGGTTTAGTTGTCAAACAGTTTTAAAATAAACAAAAATTATGTCCATTACACAGTATTTTTGTAAATGGATAAAATGCCATGATTTATGATAAAAAAAAATAACTCAATCTTCTAATAGGAAACGTAAGCAAATTTATCATTATAAAATAGTTTTGAAATTATTATTACAGGTGGCAGCACCTTACGGGACAAACCGTTTGAAGTAATAAACAAAATCAATAATAGTTTACAATTTGGACGTAGGTAGAAGCACTTTCCAGACTAATAGCAAAACAATTATAAATAGCTTCAATTTTATCATTCTAGATAGCAGCACTATTCAGATTTTACAAAATCATAAAACAGTTTTTCAATATTACCAATAAATGAACGATAAATAGTTTCAATTTTAACTTTCCAGGTGGCAGCACTTTGACGTTTTCGATACAGTGACTAGATAGAGACAGTGTGGCCAAGTGTGGTCTTGTTTCCTATTGGTCAAGATGTCGGCAGCCATGTTTTTCCTAAATTCGTATCTGTTTACATTACATTCATTCACGTTCACACATTGTAAAAGCGATTTTACCGATTTTTTAACAGATATTTGTTAGTTTTTACTTTAAAATAAACGTAATAGTTATTTTAAAGTGATTTGTGTTGAAGTATGTGATATTGCACCAAATTAATAAGGAAATGACAGCAGATTAGGCTACTCCCGCCACTCTACGGAATCGTTTCAGCGCGCATATTTCAGAAGTAAGTACATACCAAAAGTCTTTTATTTACAACATTTTAAAAAGTTCATAACATAGGCAAATCCTTTTTATCAATAGAAAAGATAAATGCAATAAATATTAGTATTACGCAATTTTAAGAACTGTTTTTGGCCCAAACCTATAATTTTGTCCGTGTTAGCCCTACGTTTGTTTATAGTTTTCAAATTAAATTGGCATCGTTATTTTTTCTGTACAATCTAAGACGAATTTACAATCTATTATTTCTGTAATAAGTAGGCCTAACTGAAATAATAAGGGAAATTAGTAATGAAACCTGTTTTTCGGCCTTGAATAACTTACTTGAAAATCTTGAATTGCCTAACCTCAAAATCAAAGAATTGTAATTTCGATGTTAGGCTTAAATTGTTGTTAGAGACATTAATTTTATTATTAGCTTTCAATTGAAATAGAAATAAATGAGTTAGTTAGGAAAGTTTTAATTGCTTAGCTTATTTAAAAAAAAATCTGATGGAAATAAATATACTGTAAAAATCAGAAAGTGTAATTTTGAAAATATATAATTTGTAAAATTTATTCATTGATAAAAAAGGCTAATTAACAACAGGATAATAATTTTGCATTTTGATTTAGGCCTATTCGTTGTTTTATTTTTCGTTTTGTTATACTTTGAATTTTTGATATTTTAATTTATTCATTAAGTTAGAAAAAATTTTAAATTTAGCTTTAAGCAAATCATTTTTAAGATTTTGCTTTTCAAACTGAATTGAAACCTAAAATCAGTAAATACAAATTTCATAATTAACTTGCCGCAAAACTTTAACTCTGGGAATTTTAAGCAACAAAATTGTTGTTTAAAATTTATGGTGCATTTGTTATATAAGTTGAGAATTAAATTTAATTAAAAAAATGTCATTATGACAAGTCAAATACTTTTTCAGATAGATACAAATTATTGAAAATTTGGTTCCTTGAAAATAATACAAAACCTTGACTTTTATTCAAATAAACCGCATAAATAATGTAATTGAACTTCAAAATGTTTTTTTAACGTAGAATTGAATAAAGAAAATAATAGTGCAACTTGTTTTGATATAGCTTTATTAGTTTGTAATTAACGTCAGTAGGCTACTCAACTATCGGCATAGGCTAGTAAAAAATGTGATAATATATAGGCTAAATCATTATTTTTTATAGGTTATTTCATTTTAAACAAGTTATCTGCTTTCTAACTACTTTTTAACATTTAAAAAGTTGTTTACGAGGCCTTTATGAAATAAAACAAAAGGTTTTATAAATATTTTGAAAATAAATTACATTATACTTTATGGCAGATAACATTACTTTTAGGAAAAACATGGCGGCCGCTTTCATGTGGCCACACTGTCTCTATCTAGTCACTGTAGTTTTCGACGAGTTGACATTATCTGTCAACACATTGCAGATTTATTGTTTTGTACAGTGAGACGGAACAAAATTTCCAAGTTTCTTAAAAAAGTTCCGCCTCATATATTTTCTACAAAATGTTTTGCATTACTCTTTTTTATGTGTTCCTATCTGGAGGATTTAAACCTGCTTTAAACGTACTGCCTTCAAGTAGTTGGTATTTTAAATACTAAAAAGCGCTGTTATGACATTTTGATACTAAAAGGTTTCGGAAAACTGCTACAGTGACTAGATAGTTTAGTCACTGTAAAAACTGCCGTAATGTCCTGCTACCTGAAGGCTTTTAAATGTACTTTTTCCTAAGTTATTGTTATTTTAATTAATTACTAGAATTGTGTTATTAGGTCATATTTTGATAGGGTACTGTTAACTGTACTTAGCAGTGAACAATTTTTCACTAAAACTACAAAATAATATTGAATTATTAATGATTCATATTTTTAAAGACAAAAATCCATGATGTCATTTACTTTTTCCTCCAGAAAGATATCTGATGTTCTAGTCTTCTTTGCTTACTATATTTTTTATAGCTTACATATTTTTCCTCTGAATCTAACCATTTAGGCCTACTTCCCACTTTGAGAGTTTTTCAATTTTTATGAATGTCAATAGACAATATTTTGGAATTATGTTATTACTGTATTAACCCTCAATCTAAGTAGTGAAAATAAATTTCGTACGGTAATGAAACAAATTTAACAAAACATGAAGATTAATATAGGCTACTTGTAAAGTAGGTCAATTTAAATTGAATTAAACAGCGAAAACATTTCTATCCCTTTTAAATTTCTATGTAGGCGTACTGAATTTTGTGTAATATATTTTATTTTAAAACAATATTATTTATAGGCCTAGAGGCTGGTTGATACTCGAGTAAAAACAAAATAGGTACCGGTACCGTACTTTATTGATTCAAAGTTTCCAACTTGGAAGGTTATTAAGAACTTGTCAGCAAGATGAATTTATTTAGGCCTATGCGTATAACACTTTTTAAAGAAGTAAGTTATTAAACACTAGGGGAGACCCCTGCGTGCTCCGCACGCCAACCCCCATTAGAACCGTCTAAAAACATAAGTTAGTTATGTTTTATAATAAAGGTGTAGGATTAATAATAACCTCAAAACTATAAGATGGTAAATAATTTTAAATGTTAAAATCAAATTATTTCTTATATTTTGTAACAGCAGTTATAATAATCGTTAAAAGAACCTGCAAGGCTCAGGTATACACTTTAAAACCCTAACCTAAAAGCTAGTAATACAAAAATAATTGGTTCAAATTTTGAAATCAGCTGTTAATGGAAATATTGGAGCCATATTATCTGTTATTTTATTCAATTGGTTGCTATGGTAATAAATGTAAATACATGTGTTGGTTTATCATTCTAGGCATAACCTAAGAATTTTTTCCAACTAAATTTACAAATATTTTAATAAAAAAAGGTTTTTATCGAAATGAATTATAGCCTATGTTATTCAGGGATAGTGTAGCTTTTTATTAGTAAAACTATTTTTTCAATCGGTTCAGTAGTGCCAGAGATTACCCCCTACATACAAACAAACAAACTTTACCTCTTTATAATATTAGTATAGATTCTAATAGAATCAGAATTTCACTTTCCGGCCCCTGGACGATCCTAATTATTCAGCGTTTACATTCAACAAACTGTTTAGCTATAATAACTCAAAAGAAAGAAAAATAAACGGTATCAGTTAACTGACACAAACTTTCTCCCAACTTACTGTAGTCAAAATAATATTGTTTTTAATCATTTTATTTACTACTTTTTAGAACAAAACAAAAAAATAATATTCTACCTACGTCAATCGTATAAAAAAGTTGTTGTCCCAGGCGGGATTCGATCGCGCGACCTTTGAATTACTGGCCGTCTTCTCTACCGTTGTGCTATCCCTTGCGGCCGTTGCCGTGATGCTAGATTGACAACATAAACTTGTTTATTTTTTAACATTTCCCCATAATTATGAAACGCCGAAGTTTTGATAAAAGCGGATGGTGTCATTTTGTTTGGCATCTTAAGCACTATAAATACTGAAAATTTGATCAAAATCGTTAGAGCCGTTTTTGAGAAATTTGCATTTTTGTCGTTTTTTATTGGTTTTTAGGGGTAAATTACCCTTAAAAATTAAAAATTCCAAAAAATGAAAAAAACGCCTGGAGATATTAGGGTTTAGTACCTACATACCAAATTTCATGAAAATCGGACCAATAGTGTCCCCTCTGGTCGTGTATACATACTGACACACTGACAGACAGACACCACGTTAAAAACACTATTTTGGGTTCAGGGAGCACCAAAACAAAAAATTCCACTAAAAATATTTTTGGGTTCAGGGAGCACCAACACAGATAATTCAACTGAAAATTCAAATTCGAACGTTTTTACGAAAACAATACTTTCTCCATATACTACGTATAGGGTGGAGAAAGTAAAAATTAACTGGGTGTGCTTAAGACCACACGTTGGAAGTGATAACTTCTATGACTACGGGGATTTTTAACTCGGTAAATGTGTACAATTATAAGGATTATAAAACTGTAGGCCTATTTGTTCAAATTGTTTATTTATATCCGCTATTATATATTTAAAGAAAGGTAAAAATATTATCTTTTAGTTACCTTTTATTTCATATTGATAGATCAAATGATTTAGAAGTTGTTAATATTACAGTAAAGAAATTAATAATCAAATATGTTATACAAAGATGTACGAATGTTTGCGAAGTTAAACAGTAGGTATCCTTCTTTAAATTTGTATAAACGAATATATTGATGATCAAAGGTTAGTTTTATATACAGTTTATAACCCCAAAGCAAATCTTATAACGTGTAGAAGCCCATATAACTTATAGTTATAGAAGCCTACATTAGTTGTATAACTAATATATAAGAAAATTAACACCACAAGAAATTTTAATGGTTGAAGTTGTAAACATAACCCCAAAATATAATCTACGCTGGGTTTTGCTTAAGAATTACAGATGATGGGCGAAATCAGCTGTTATATTATATTAACTAATTCTTATGTGTTAATTTGATTGCTATGCTAATAAATGTAAATAATGTATTAATAATATTCCCTCTCCACGATCTGACTTGTGTCTAAACAAAAGCGTGACGCGAGATCTCGCGAGAAATCTGGCGTGATGCGAGATCTCGCGGGAAATCTGGCGTGACGCGAGATCTCGCGGGAAATCTGGCGTGATGCAAGATCTCTCGAGAAATCTGGCGTGACGCGAGATTTCGAAAACATAGCCAAGTCGAAAGTGCCCAACGGGCCAATAGAAGTTATCACTTCAATAAAACAAAATATAATACTGTATAGGATGATAAAATATTAATACATTGTTTAATTTACAGTATTTTTCGACTAGAAAAATCCTAAACATTGTGTAAAGTTATCTGCGTGAAAGGTTAAGCAGCCCCAACATTAGTTCTTAAAAATTAATACCATAACCTACCACTGCATTCGCGATTCCATATCTCTTCGATCATATGGATTCTGTTTCGCCAATCGAGACGTAGACAACAGAATTCACGTAGGCCTACTTAAAATTAGAACCCACAACAATCAGTTATGTAGTGTAGTGTGTAGTTGGTGTTCGTTTTTTTAGGTTAAATTTGCTTTGTTTTATTATAGTGAGAAAGTTTATTTTCGAACGAAATCAGGGCGTTAGGTGTTTGTGTTACACAAAGTAAACATTTGTTTTACTTGAATTAGTTTAATATTGTGAATCTAACGAACTGGTAAATAGCTCATGACTTAGTTACCGTATTTGTAGAACGTTATCAACACACATGTCTAGATACAGTATTACAAAGTAAGTAGATTTAGGTGATCACTAAATAATAATAATATTGAATTATGTTTTATAGTAAAAATGTAGGTTTTTTGTAAATAACTTGATTTATTTAGCGATACAAAAGTAGGTAAATTCTGAACAATAACCAAAATTTCATTCAAGAGTCAAAGAAAAAACAAACACTACCATAGGCCTACGTCGCCCAAAGTAGCCTACATGAGTATTGTTTAGTTCTTTCTCTCTCAACCCATCAAATTAATACTATTTCAGTTCTGTTGTGGTTTTTCAAAAAGAGTCTCATTCACTGGTTTAATTGATGGCAGTATTTTTACTCCAAACCATTAATATTTTGAAGGTAAAACAATTCTATTTGATAACTTACATTTGTAACGCGTTTATGGGTAGCCAAGTCTAAGCAAATGTAGGCTATTCTAAAAGGAAAACATTTGGTTTTAGGCCTAAACTTTTAATCCAAATTTCTATTTTTTATTAACTATATATAGGCCTACATTCTCGTGTGGATGAAGAATCGGGGACATAACATTTAAGGTAGTGGAGTTGTTGATATTTTTTCATCAAAATCCAAAAGAAGGAGAATATTGTGTAAACCAATGACTGACTTGTCTGTAATACTGAATAACAATGTTGTAGTGTAAAATAGAGTATAATATAGGGGTAGTGATGTAGGCCTACTTTCTGTGTATCCTTACCCCATTGAATCAATCTAATCTTTTGTTTTCTGCAACAAAATATATGCATATTATGGTTCTTGCATCGGCCTACTTCTTCTACATTATTAGTTAGTTGTTGTCTTGGTTCATTTTCACTTGTTTCATGAAATTCCGTAGTAGGCTTTAGACTGTAACCTAATAAAATGTAATTGTGTGCTTAAGACCAAGGCCGTAGCCAGGGGGAGGGGGTTTAGGGGGTCAAAACCCCCGAAATCCCGAAATTTAGTTGTAAAAATTAATACTAGGTTTTAAAAGTGCAAATTAAATTATAAAATAGACAACACACAACAGAGGATAAAGCAACATATTTTACAACATATTGTGCATTGCATGCATACTGATATTTAGATTTACTTGATTAAAACTACAACGTACAATACACATGGATGCAGTAGGTTACAGCCTTACTCTCTTGTGAGCTTGATCTGATCTATTAAATAGGAAAACTATGAAGGTTCAAGAAAAATATTTTACTCTAACAAAACACGCAATGCATTGTGTATTGAAAATACGCCTAATACGTTGGCGTGCGAAGCACGAAATGCATTGTTTATTGAAAATACTCCCAATATGGGGGTTGGAATGCGAAGCACATAATGAACTGTGCATTGGAAATACTCCCAATACGGAGGTTGGCGTGCGAAGCACGCAATGCATTGTGTATTGAAAATACTTTTAATATGGGGGTTGGCGTGCGAAGCACGCAAATGCATTGTTTATTGAAAATACTCCCAATACGGGGGTTGGCGTGCAATGCACTGTGCGTCGGCCTTCTCATAGTGTTCAGTGTCAAGCTCACATCTGTGCGTCCTTAGCAGTGACCGTGTTAATAGGGTTTAAATTCAAATCCCGGTCCTGTCCTAACCCCCCCCCCCCCCCCCCCCCC
>JAGFPH010002043.1:0-19693 GCA_018207615.1 Philaenus spumarius
AAAACGGCTCTAACGAATTCAAAGAAATTTTGGATTTAGGTATAGTTTTGATTTTTAAGTACACCCATATAGTTGTATTTCGTGTAAAAACGCAATTTTTTGAGAAAATCTAATTTAAAAGTTGAAAATTTTTAACATAGGGTTTTATGATTTGCCATGTTGGTTACAAAATAACAATGAAATAGAAAATAAAGCGATCAAAATAGCTGTTTATAAACAAGCCAGTTTATACTGTTTTATCAGCTGTTCATTGGATGGTTTTTAATTACTGTTAAAAAACAAGCTAATTTATACTGTTTTAGCACGTTGGAATAAGAATTAATTGGGCCTGATTTAACAATTTATTTTGTTAAAAAAAAAGGTAAACTTGGCAAAGAGGGATAAATTCTAATAGTCAATTTTGTAATATAGGCCTGGCTCATTTCTGAAATATAGTATTGAGGTTATGTTAATCCTGCAATAATGTTTACTATATTTAGGCCTGGTTTTAAAACTTTAGTTGACAGAAGATAGTAGAACTAGGCCTAAAATCGTAATGAAAGCCTCTTACGTTTCTAAATCATGTATTTGAGGTTATAATTAATCTTGTAATTATTGTTAATATATTTAAGCCTGGTTTCATAATTTTACAAACCTATGTACAAACGAGCCAAAGATTAACGAGATTCTTTAGCGAATTTTCCAACTGCGAGCGAAGCGTCCAGGGGCAGAGCCCCTAGTGAAGTTTAAACTACAAAAAACTAACGTTGCATTCGTTTTATTCTAACGTGTATTGCTGTGCTATTTCAATTCTAACAAATTACTAAAAAGTTTTTTCTGAAAGCAAATATTTTCTCCCAAATAAAATAATATACTCTCCAAATAATTACTACAGTACTATACATCAGAATTTAGGTCATGATAGATAGAGATAGTACAGCACCAATAACGCTCTGATGTTTTCTGTAAACTAAAATTAGTGATTATTTTTCTCAATCCTTAATAATTAATTTTAATAACAAATTTTAAATTTAAAGATTTTCCTAAAGTTTTTATATTACTATTCGGTTATTGCTGTACAATATTCAATATTTACTTTAATAAAAAAAACAGCTCTTCCATAAAAAAAATATTTTTCACTTTGTGTTAATGTTCCACATTAATAGAAATTATTCTTGAAAATATAAATATCAATAAAAAACAATATTAAGGGGAACATATTCCTAATAACTAGTTTAAATGATTTTTATGAGGTTGATGTTTTCATGCTGGCTACTAGCATAAGATCTCCGTTTCAATAGCATGGACATTGCCTGCCCTTGTTATCAACTAAACTGTAAACGGACATTTGTAGTAAAAAGCTCAATACAAAACTTCAACGGGTTTGGAGTAGAGACTTTATGAACCACAACGCTGAAAATTCATCAATAGACAATATAATATTACTAGCTGACCCGCGTGAAGCATTCGCATTGTAACTTACTAACAGTGTTTTATTATTTTAAATCCATGTTAAAGAGAAATAATTTTGTTATTGTTATTATATATTTTTAAAGAACTTATCAATTTGCAGAAGGTAAACAACAACAAATAGGTGTATCCACAATTTTGTTTATAACCACGCTTGCAATTAATTACAAATGTAGTTTCGTAACGGCAGCTCTCCAGCAGGGTATTGTTATCATCAGTGTTGTCAACGCCAGGAAAATATCACTACAACTTACTTGATCTTACATCATTGTTACTTTCGGTTCTTTTTTTTCTTCTTTTTTCGTATAACTGTATTTTGTATATATTTCCAATGTAGCGGTTAAGGAAAGCTTTAAAATGATGCCTCATTCATGTAATTTGATGATGTATTAAGGAAGTTATGGCGTACCGACAAAAAAATGGCCTTGAGAAATAATATATATGATTCGTGCGTTTTTTGCTTTATCCTATACAGAATTTAGTTGTTGGCAATTGCATACAGACGTAAATAAAGTATTAAGGTTTAAAACCAAATTTTCCATGATTGGCATCAAAGACAAATAAAATCATTAAATAATACCTTTACCATTAATAAATGTCTGCCTAAGTTCCGAAATGTCAAGACTTGGAATGTTTTGTTAATTACCAGCATTAGTTTGTAGATTTCTCTAAAAGTTAATATAGTTCTGCAAATTTAGTGTGAGGACCACGTGCCAAATTTCATCCATCTAACACGTTTCTGAGTTATCGTGTTCATACGCATATGGGCAGACGTATTTCAAAATACTTTCGGAATTTTGACTGTGTAAAAAGACTGTATAAATCAAATTTTCGAAGCTATGTTTTTTTTAACGATTACAATACTTTTTCCGTGCATAATTTTATACAAAAAGGTAACAGTACCAGTCTAATTTATTTAATTGTAAGACGTAAAATTAAATAAACTAGAACTGTTAAATGCTGAAGAAATAATAATTCCAGACAAAACTAACCCATTTATGCAATTTGGCAAAATTTTATCTCCACTGTTCCGCTCTACGACTGCAACAATAGATTAGTAATTTTTCGCAACTTGAAAGTTGCACAGACAAATACGAATATAAATTTCATCGTATTGTTCTGGAAAGTGAGAATTATTAGCATTTGAGCAGAGTAAAGAAACGAGGCCACCGAGATTATCTTTTGGCGAATCTATCTTTACAAAAGATTCTGGCAACATTCCACAATCTTTTGCTTTTGTTTGCAGCTCCAACGTTACTCGTATATCACTTTGTTTTTCTTCACCCGACATGGAATTGTAATTTATATTTGTGTGGGTGTGTTTATGTGTGTTTTACTATTATTTATTTATAGATTATATATCTTAGTTTTATGGTATACCTAGTTAAACTTTCGTAATAAATCTTCTCATGTGTTTTTAATTTACTTCAAACAGCTGATTTTATAAAGCCTAGCCTTCAATAATCCTGCATACACGGATTTTAATTCGTGCACTTAGAAAATACGAAAATTTTTTAATTCTTGAAAATCATTTTACATTTTTGACAATGTTTTGATAACAACCAATCTCAAAACTTTTTAAAACCCTTATTTGATATCAGTAAATAAAACTCCTTTAAGCAATACTACTCATGGCATTATCATAAAATATTTATTTGTTGAAGTACCACACGGTGCTTCCCAAATTCATAGTAAAGTATTTCAAATTGTTATTATTGGAGTAAATGTTACAACTATATCACTTTTACCGAATGTAAGAGGCAGGCAAACTAGTATTGTACAATTCTTTTATATATTTGTCTATATATTTTTTGTAATAATGTATCTTGTTTATTAACTTAAAAATGTAAACGTAAGTAGTTCAAATAAATTACATATTTGTGTACAATAATCAAAATCCAAATACCATAGTATATACGAAAATAGCTTGTTCTTTTTCGTTTGTCTATCTGTTAGTTTTCTCCATGAAAATTGGGTTAAAAATTGAGACGTTATATAATTGAGCTATAACTCTGCCCTCTCTGGTTATATCCATTCAAAGCCAAGCTTATTATATAAGCCAAAGCCATGCTCATACTGACTGACGAGTTGATTGCTAGAACTGACCGCAATCCGTCGGTTGGTTCTCTACTACTTCTAAATGGTTTGAGTTATTTCTATAAAACTTATCATACGTAGGCAAAAAGACTTTTGTCTGGCAAAAAGTTTTGTTTATTAAATTTTGTTTCATCAAAATCTGTTAAAGTGTTAACAGACACAAACAGGATTAATTACAGCCATTAAAAGAGAATCTTATACGATTGTACAAGCGTGAAAACACAACCCATATACTATATTGTATAAACAAATAGTTAATAATTTATGTTAATGGAATTTTAGTACGTGTCTGTGTATAGCCCAGATTGTTTTGCTATATTATATGTTTAGTTTAATAACCGTTATTTCGGTTGTAATGCAATCGTTTCCTGCTAGCTTGCCTTTGTCTATGTTACAATTCGTTTAAATATAACATTATGAAACACTTATTTCAAAACACAAGCTTGATTTTCCACACCCAAGAATTTTCTATACATTGATATGCAACAATCAAGACATCGTTGCATGCACTCCACTGACGGTTACCGCGATAAGATGATAATGCTTATTGTAAGAAACCCTAATATATATGTGCATAAGATATCGTTAACTTTCATTAAAGATGTACTTATTGAAATTATGCGCAACTTCTAAGAAAACAGTTAAGTAAAGAAGCATTTCCTCCATAGCAATGTAGTTCTCTCGAATCGGTTAAGTCAAAACTGGCGATGGATTTGCAGTCAGCATGTTTTTCGGGTTACTTAATAAATGGTTATTTTAACGTTTCAGTGTACGCAAACACCCTGGTCACTATCGTGTGTCACAAGACGAACAGAATACTCTTAAATAATTGTGTAGATAATGTTGATTTTAAAGTTGGAATTTATCATAAGAAGTTTAACTTTAATAAATCTACTATTTGGCAAGGAGTTAATCTCTTTATCTCTGAAACAGCAACAGCACAATCATTCAGTTTGTATTTTTTATTATTGTTTTGTTTAGATTTAATATTATTTCCCTCATGTATGTTCTTTGTCTTGAATGTCTCATTCGTTTCTTTTGCTTTGTCTGTTTAATTCGTTTTTGTTTCGTTTGTTCCATTAGTTTCTTTTGTTTTGTTTCTTTCTTTTAGTTATATTTGTTCTGCTTGTTTTTGTGTTTTTTTTTCGTTTGTTTTGTTTCTAACGTTCGTTTTGTTTCATTTTTTCATTAGTTTGTTTAGTTCCTTTTGATTGTTTCGTTCGTTTCATTTATTTTTCATTTAGATTGATATTTGTTTTATTTGTTCCAATCTGTTTCTTTAAATATAAATTAATAAATGGGTGATTATTCGCATTGAAATTTTGCTTTGAAATAATTCCTGCAAAATTTATAAAATAAGCATAACGTTGTATCCTCGTGTTCCCAGATACGCGGAGATGAGAGACTCAACAGAATCAGGCAGCTGGGAGGACCTGATTTAACATCAGCTGTGCAAGACGCGAGGAACCATTTCGACACAGTGCCATTGAAGGTAGAGAGTGATACCAGAGATGCAAGACAGGGTAAGCAGTAAAAAGTGGAAACTACGTTAGCAAACCTAGTATTTCTAGATTTCTATTACTAAAATGTACAGTTTGCAGAGAATGTACTTTGCTAAGAGATGAATTTTGCAAATGTTGTTTTGATTTATATGTTTCTAGTGACATACAGACTTGCAATAAATTATACATTTTATGGACTGTGTCGACAATGTGGTACACAATCAAGTATATTCGTCTCAGTACTTGAATTAGTAGTATGTAGTTTTTATGTCTGATGTGAAACGGCTCTAGAAATGTTTTCACAGAATTGCAACTTTTTCCCAGATAGTTGGACTTCACAAATTTATCTGTTAGTTAATGGCTAATTAAAACTGATACTAACTGTTAAAAAATGAAATATTTCATCCTAAGCTACATATTTAATTCCAAATCAATTTAAAATTTTCTTTCGTTTCCGCAAGTGTCGTGTGTTAGTTCACAGTTTGTAACTTGCTACCTGATCCCTTGAGTAACCTATTTCACAGATGGTACGATAACTAACTGAAAAACAGTGAAATTATATTTTTGTCGATAGATGCTTCAATAGATAAATAATAGCGCCTCACCAGTTGTTGGTAATATTTAGTCTGTTCTTTATAAGTGTAGGAATATTTTGGGAATTTTGTAGGTAATACCGCTTCTTAGTTTTGTTTGCCTAGTTTATTTAATAAAAAACTTTTTCTGAATGACTATAGAAAGGTATTTTGCCCCTTCCAACATTCAAGATGAGAAATCTGCGATATTTATAAACTTATACAACATAATCAACCGTAATTAGTTTATTTTTATTACACGATACTCTTTAATTAATTATTAAAAGGGCAGTAAATTTCTATCTGGGTAGGTTGGTAATACTATAAACGAGGGGAGTTAAAGCATTCGTTAACACAACTGACTATACTATTTGGGGTTGTTCACAGTTCTAATTTACCGTCTCATGTTCAAGGTAACAGGTCCGTCAAGGCCATTTCACAGTTATTCAAGGCTATATTTCACGGATAATGAAAAGTAGCAGTATCACTTTTCACAGATAACATGTTTCACAGTAGTATCACGTCTAAAAAGCACTTAGAGGCTGGGATTTCTTTGTTCATCATGCATGATTTGAACCCTTGATTTGGTTGTTTTTGACCATTCTCCATGAAGTTCGGTCGTCCCCTCTCTGGTAGCCTATTTGGGAGAGGGCTTCAATTCTTAGTCTGTATTTTTCAATTACATCTAGCTTACACAAATAGGCACAATTTAGAAAAATTTTAAAACCAGCATAATTAAGAAAATTTAATCAATTTAACAGAAGGGGGTCTATCGCATGCCATGCAATGACTTTGCAATAGCATACATAGGACAAACCGGACACTCTTTCAAAACCTGCTTCAAGAAACACATCCCCTCATCCAAGCTAACTGCCACCAAGACAATATAATCCAAATTTTACTTCCACTAAGTTGTTGAAAGATACTGCACAGTTGCACAGTTATAACCGCTGTTGCACGGGCTGCTGTGGGTTGGAAGAAAAGTTGAATATAAGCATAGGTCGATTTGTATATCATATTAAATTCCCTTTTTTGTGGGATATTTTGACACAAATTTCATCTTAAAAGGTTGATACGTTACAAATGACAGTTACTTAAATGTTTAAATCTCTAAGTTCCTCTAAGATCGAGTCAATAAAATTGTAGGGTACATTTTGTATCCCTCAAATTGACCTAGTTGTGTTACTAACGAACGTAGTACTGTGTTTGTGTTGTTTTTATTAAACAAACATTACGTGTAAATAACTAATGAGCTTGACTTGTGAGAAAGTAACTTAGATAAAACTCAGTTATAGTTTGGTTACTGTAGCCCGTGCATCAATGAGGATGGCGACGTTGTCGTTGAATCGCGTTTGAGGTTAGTACTCGTATTTATTGTGAGATTTTGTGTTCAGAATTTATTTTATCTAATTACGTAAAATATTGAAGTAAATAATTACTAAGAAATTGTAATAGGTCCAAGTTATTAAATTGTATTGAATTAAATGGTTATAAATACCATGAATGTCTCCACAATTTTTGGTTTTTAAATGCAACATGTTTCGCCTTTTCAATGATGGCATCTTCAGGCTGACATTTAACACAAAGCAATATACAATATACACTAACAACACATATTAGATATGGTCAAATTTTTTTTTTTTTTGTGCATTTGTACTTGTCTTATATTATAATAAAAATTTTCTTTAAGTAGTCACATGGTTGCCAGCTGGTTCTACTACTTGACTGGATTGCAATTTAGTGTCTTATCTAAATTTGTTCATGTACTAGTATCTCCATGTTGTTGGAACTTCAGATAACTAATGTACTAAATCATATTTACATTTAATATATTATTTGGTCTGTTTTTGGTGTATTTATTAATCTCAAACTGCTCTAATAAAGCGATAATTTTGCCCTTCTGTGTTTTATGCAGTATTTGTATGTGGTCTTCTATGTTTTTATAAGAAAGATTGTTGTTGATCAGGTGGTCGGCAAAAGTAGATCTGTTTGTGTTGAGATTACTTTTCAAAAAATGTTCTTTAAATCCTGTGTTAAATGTTCTCCCAGTTTGTCCTATGTAATATTATGAGCATTCAGTACAATTTACATTATATATACCCTTCTATTATTATATTTATTCTGATTCTTTAAACAAATAATGGCAGAATTATGGATGTATAAGAGGAGTTTGACATTTATAAACTCACCAAAAACAGCAATAATGAAATTTTAAATGACAAACTCAAATTAAATTCAAATGGTATACATGATTTATTAAATCAGGTATCTCAACCTCCACTACATGCAGATACTAGTACATGAACAAGTCTATATAAGACACATAATGGCAATCCAGACAAGTAATAGAACCAGTTGGCATAAAATGTGGCTACCTAAAGACATTTTTTTAATCTATATATTATATAAAAGAGAAATACCACTCACTCACTGACTCACTCATCACGATTTCTCAAAAACTACCGAACGGATTGAAATTAAATTTATTATGTAGCTTCCTCTAGGGCCATAAGTGTTCACTAAAAAAGGGTTTTAAAAATTGTAAATTTTAGGGGGTTTGGGGGGTAAAAATTACTAAATCACGATTTCTCCAAAATTACCTAACAGATTGGAATGAAATTTGGTATGTAGCTTCCTCTAGGGCCATAGGCGCTCGCTAAGAAAGGGTTTAAAAAAATTCGAAATTTTAGGGGGGATTTGAGGGGATCAAAGTTATTAAATCACGATTTCTTTAAAACTACCTAACGGATTGGAATGAAATTTGGTATGTAGCTTCCTCTAGGGCCATAGGTGCTCACTAAAAAGGGTATGAAAAATTTCGAAATTTTAGGAGGGGTTTGGGGTGATCAAACTTACTAAAATCATAATTTCTTTTATTATTATGAAAATAGTGCTTTTGTTGTGTAAGATCTATATATATAAAAGCCAAATACCACTCACTGACTGAACACTTAAAAAGAATACAATTACGTTAAAAAGACTGAAAATACCAACCACCACGGGCAACGACTACGGGTTAGCTAGTATTATAATATAAGACGTGTACAATTGTACTAAAATAATCACATTTTAACCAGTTTTATGTCGAATATGGATATGACTTGTTTTATACAAGTTTTTTCTCAAAAAAAAAATCGAATAAATACATAATATATTGTTAGGGTCTAGTGTTTTATGTTAAATATCAGCCTGAAGATGCAGCCAGTGACGGCGAAATATATGGTATTTTAAAAATCTGTATTTTTGATACCTACAAGGTATTTACAACCATATATTTATAAATAAAGCAATCCGATAGGCTACAATGAATTCTATAAAATCAATTCCTTTGTATTTAGGTTAGACAATGTACAATGATGAAATAACAAATACTTTGTTTATGGAGGGGTTTTGTTGTTATCACAGTGTTTTGTAACGGGTCAACCTTTAGTGATTAAATTTGCAGCAAAATGTTCCACAAAAAACGACTTTGATATTATATACAACAAGTCCTATGCTTACATTTAAACTCTTCTTTCTTTCTTCCAACCCCCAGCCGGCCGTCCTCCTTGGACACAGTGTGACTGCGAAGTACAATGTAATTCTCTTACCAACTTTTATTCAGGAGATATATTATCGTCTCCTGACTTCTTAGCACACCTGTACATAAATACCTAAATGCAATCCTGACCACCGACTTCACAATAAATTACAATTTAATTCATAAGTCATCTTTTATTTGATTACTTATATAGAAACCAATCCAGTATATTTCAGTGTAGTCTAAATATTTATACCCCCTCCGCAATATCGTAGGCTCCTACCTGGTAACCATATAACCCAATCAATGGACGATCGAAATGCATGGAGAACGGTCATCGACCACGCGTGTCGACCGAGTATGTATTTGTTATTACTTTCTCACTATACTATAGTATAGTGAGAAAGTATAGTGATCGCAAAAAAATCGATGTTGAGATTTTTGTGGAAACATCCGTTTTGGGACCCCCTGAGTCCAAAAAAAGTGTTTTTTAATGTCTGTCTGTATACAAAGCTAGAGAGAAAACTATTCGATCAATTTTGAACAAATTTGCACCAAACATGTCAATTAGGCCTGCACAGACGCGCGAAAAAAGGTGTTGAAAATGTTTGCAAAACAACCATCTTTTTATCCAAAACACCCCAAAAAAATCAGTTATTATTTTTTTATAAAACAACCGCTCTAACGATTTTAATGCACCCTACCAAATTATGAAAAAAACGCATCTTTCAAAAAATTCTCGTTTAGCTAAAAATATCTGACTTTGGGGAGTTTTTTGGCCGAAAAGGGGGTTGTTTTTCAAAATTGGTCAAAACCTTTTTTCGTGCGTCTCTATAGGCCTAATTGACATGTTTGGTACAAATTCGTTCAAAATCGATTGAATAGTTTCATCTTTAGTTAATAATAATCATTTTCATTACTTACTCTAATACTTAAATGTACTAGCCCCTCACCTTTTTTAATACAATTATGAAGTCAGAGTTGGGGTTACACACGGGAGTTGGCGTGCGAAGCACGTAATACATTGTGTATTGAAAATACTCCCATACGTTGGTTGGCGTACGAAGCACGTAATGCACTGTTTATTGAAAATACTCCCAATACTGGGGTTGGCCTACGAAGCACGCAATGCACTGTTTATTGAAAATACTCCCAATACTGGGTTGGCATGTAATGCACTGTGCGTCGGCCGCTTCTCATAGTGTTCAATGTCAAGCTCACATGTGCGTCCTTAGCAGTGTATCTGTTTAATAATTTAAATATATTTTTGAGAAAGTATGTGCCAGTTTCTGGTACCGTTTATTTTTTAATGTGTGCGAGTTTTCGTTTTGTATATGAGTTTATTGCATAATATTTAATGTGTAGCATTTGATGATGACTGAATAAAAAAGTCTAAACACGTCATGTAAAAGAAGAAGTAGATAGTTTAAAATAAATTAATAAAGATTGTTCGGAAGTAGGCCTACTGCAGAAAAAAGTAATTATAATTATTAACAATCCAAAAACTGTACAATGATAGATATTGCATGTATTATAGCTTAAAATTATACTATTAAAACAACTTATTCTTTAATTCATTTGAATAGATAAATGTGCTCCTATATTTGTAAATTCATTTTTGAAAAAGTATGTATTATGTTTTTCACTACAATGTATACAAATACCGAATTCTGAGTTAAACTCTGAAATATGATCATACATAAAAGTAAATAAAAGTCAGACAATGAAGTTATTATAATGCATCTTATCCCTGGTGAGTTGAATTCTGCTTCGATTTCATTCTCCAATCGTCCGGATATAGTGTAGCCATAAAAATCTCGGATAGTTAACCTATTTCTGTCCTTATTTAGATGGCTTCAGTTTACGATGCGCTCGTTGCTGTTGTCAATGTTGGAGATTGGTTTCCGTGGTCAACTTCACAAATGTATTCATGTAAAAACACTGCATAAATGGATTGATCAAACTTGGTTTTAGTTTGGCTTGTTGACATTTGTATTTACGTTTAACCACCAATGCTGTGAGTTCTTTTAATTTTTAAATAGGAAAAGAATGTTTTTTTACATATTCATTCACAAGGGAGAGCTTTAAAAACTGATGAACAGATTTTAATGGAACTTATTGAAATTGGAAAGTTATTAGTGACAATTTAAAACAAATTTTTTAACGCCACCTCTATGTTGCACAGCATAGCTTGCTAATGTAGTTCCTTGTACAAACTTTAATATTAAAAACTATTAATTATAACAATATTGATCATTGTGTCAAATATAGGTTGTACTTTTACTCCAAAGGCAATTTAAAATTGAAAAATATGATCAAATACGACAAACTTAAACTAAAAAAGAAACAAAATTTAAAAGTCACTGCAGGTTGTAAGTTCAGAAAGTTCACCAACATAAATATATTAACAAAAGTTTGATTTACTGTAACAATATTTGAAAGGGATGCACTGCTGTGACGTCAGTGCTCTGTTACAGAAAGCTACTTTTAAGGCTAGTATAGCGTGATAGCTGTTGAATATATATATTTTTAAAGTTGTATGGACTTCTAAATCTCAAAGAACACTACAATATAAATTACGTCCATTGTAACATTTTAAATGAGTAAGTGTTGATTTTACATGTATAACATAAAGTTTGGTTTTGTTTTGTTTTTAATGAAGGAAGTAGGCCTAGTCTAAAAACATTGTGTCAATATAAACAGTCATAAATTTTAAAATATTGAACGAATATGATTATTGTAAACAAATAAATTAAAATTAACTAACCTTTCTTTTAAATTAAACTTACCTTTTCCTTATAAAATCTAAAAAAGAAACAGTTAGAAACAGTAACCATTTGTGTATTAGAGAATAACCTCAAAACGAGTTCGATGGCATTTCACTATTGTAAATAATTTAAATTTATCAAAAGTGCAGACAATTAGTTTTATTACATCAAATAGCATAGTACATTGGTCAAATAAGATATCAAAGTGATTGAATTGTATAAATTAACTTACGTTTAAAAACAATGTATTGTATATAAAACGAATATTTCAAAATTAATAATATTTCAAAACAGTTTTAATGGCAAATATTATTCAGAGTTATATAAAAGTGTAAGTGATATAAATAATAGGCAAAAAAAGGACTTAACATACAAATATAATTTAAAATGCAAACTCAATGTCCAATAGGTCAAACTAGTGCCAAGTAATCAAGTGAGGCAGTTTTTGTTTAATTGTAGCCCAGATGATTTAAGAAGGGAGGTCAAGAAAGAAAAATGGTTAGAGTTTTTTTAAAAGGGTGTAGATGTACAGTTTATAAGTTTAAAAGTTATAAGATAATGTATACCAGAAAATCAAATAAATAGAACAATATAATAAATAAATCAAGTATTTGAAGAATATTATCTAAGTTTAATCTCAGCTCAAGGTAATGCCCAGCCTTATTTATCCTAAGTGAACTATTATACACTTGAACCTATTTCATCATTGTCTTTAGGACAGAAGTAACTTCAAGAAACATTTAATCACCTTTGATAAATTTTAGAACTTGTTAGATTGATTTCATTGTATATATTTAAGTTTGCACATTTAATAAGATAAAAAGCCACGAACTGTAAGACCCGAGGTAGGAAACAATAAGAGATACTAGAAAACAGTAATTAATTTCAAATAAATTATAAAAAGTGCTCTATATTCTATTGTATGATAAATAGTAAAATTTGTACATCAAATAAAAAAATAATAATTTAATAATTGTAAAGAAAATACTTATTTGTTTCATATAAATATTATAACATACATTACGTTTATGAAAAATGTGTTGACTCCTTTAAATACTTACATACTATAGGTCGCAAATGGAAAGATGCTAGGAGGTTTCAGTATCTGCTGATGCGTTGAGTGGAAAAAATTGTTCCTCGCAGAATAGAATGATTTTAGTAGGCCCATAAAGTACGAGGTAAAAATGCATATTCAATTTTAGTAATTCTTTCTTAAACAGTGGTTATTTTGTCGATATTGCCACTTTTTTAATATTGAAAATGGGCACTAGCTGTACAGATAGACCATGCCTTGCAAGAATATTAGTAGTTTGCGCAAATATAACTATATACTGTAAACTGACTTACACTAAGCTCCTCTTAATAAGAGTATCTAGAGCGAACAAAATGATTTTAATCAAGATCGTGTTGTCAGAAGCAAACAAAGCTGCTATGTTGCCATATGTCTAACTTTGAATTATCGTATATTCGCTTTATCGTTTTAATACACCAGCACACTTATGGGTTAATACAAACAACGTTGACGACAGGGCTCACCCATTTTGTGTAATGCTGTTGGGTAAAAATCCAGTTCACTGATATACAGATTTAAAAAAGAAGAATGGATTTCATTTGTTTAATGAATAGTCCAAGTTAAACTGCCCCAATTGAGCATTGAGCAATCGTAACAAATTAGGTTAAAGTAATTAAACATATTTGATTTTGTTATTTTAGAATGACATCAAGTTTCTAAACAAAATTTGCTTTTCATATATGTCTGTTTCTTTTTGCACAATTTTAAAACAAATGCTAAACATTTTAAGGTGCAGCACTAATTTTAACTACGAGCATCCGCTACTAACATATTTCTTAACAAAGGGCTGAAATTAGTTACTTTAAAAAAAACATTGTATTTGATAACACTGTCGTGTTAGATACAGTTTTAAAAAGATATAGGCCTAATAAAAAATATAAAAATCATCTTTTGCAGAATTAGTTTATATTTTATAGTTTACAAGATATAATAAAGTTGCTTGAAAACTAGTTTCCCCTCACTCCTTGACATTGAAATACTACTTAAATTTTAGAAAAAATGTGGTGTATTCATATACTTTACAAAAAGAAAGATTAAAATATATAAATATACTTTGGTTGTTTTATTTAAACTTTTTTATCACTATTGCAAAATAGAGTTAAACGATTTACAGTGTTGTTCATTTAAGTAAATATATTTATAATATATTCCTTTAATAGATCATTTAGTTTACTATATACTAAAACCAAATATTCGTTTTTAAGTTGTAAGACGCCAGCTGACCAGACAGAGGTCGGTGTTGGACGAAGATGTCCGTACATTAGAACAGTTTACACGAAATATCGCGAACAAAGTAAACGACGCCAAGAGACATCTAAAGGACTGGTTCTACAATCTAGACGAAGTAGAGTTCTGGAGATGGATCGTCAGCGGAAGTGAGTATTGTAATTAGTAACCTCAAAGCGTTCAAATTTGATTACACAGCGCTGCTCAACCCTAAACTTGATTGGCTCAAAGACGCGTGTAATTAAATTGAACGCTCAAACTAAAGTAATATAGTGCAGCAGACTGCTGTAGTGTCAACACAAAACTATGATATTTAATCTCTAAATTGTTCACAAAGTAATTCTGCAAACCTAATTAAACGAGAACTGAGAGTTAATTTAGAAAGAACAAAAAACAAACTAGCATCAAATGCATTGAGATAAAATATTAACAACAATCAAAAATTTACCCTGTTCCTTTAACACAATGGTTTAGGAATAATATAGTGAATTTCACTTTGTAAAACAACTCTTAGACACAACCTTAGTTCACCTGACAGATGATCAATATCACCTTCTTCATAAATAAAAATGTAATTGCTACTTTGTTCAAAATCTTAAATCTCGGAAAGTTCTTCGCCGATTGCGTTGTAATTTTGACACAAAGTTTAATTTAAATACAAGCGTGTTTTTATATTCTTTTTGAAAAACAACGCCATTGAATAGA
The DNA here is from genome assembly GCA_018207615.1 of Philaenus spumarius. Lineage (NCBI taxonomy): Eukaryota > Metazoa > Arthropoda > Insecta > Hemiptera > Aphrophoridae > Philaenus > Philaenus spumarius. The sequence continues at coordinate 14,913 of JAGFPH010002043.1, forward strand.
TGTAAAAAACAGAAACTATACTAAATATCTTACGTCAATAGGAGCGCAATACTAAATAATAAATAAATGGGTTTATTGTTGATACAGTAATCAGCTGTTTGCTATAATATTTCCATTAACAGCTGATTAAAAATTTGTAAGCAATTATTTATATTTCTAATTTTTATTTTACGTTTTTACTAACGTGTAGATGATTTATTTTGTTTTGTGCCTCACTGAACTGGATAAATTTACATAATACCTTAATTCGTTGTACCGCAGTCCTATTGTGATCACTCTTTATTTGGTGACGTACGTTTCGCCTATTTTTTCAGGCATTTTCAAACCATTTATAAAATGTTTGTTTAAATGATTTGTATTTGTTTAATGCATCAAAAAACTATAAATTACACATAAATTTAAGGATAGCGTTGAGGGTTGCCAATACAACTAGTGGAATATGCAACATCATTTGCGACAGTTGCGAAAAACACTATATAGGTCAAACAGGAAGATCATTCAAAACTCGTTTCAAAGAGCACATTCCCAATCGTAATCTTAACCCAAACCAATCAAAATTTGCTGAACATTTAATAGACACCGGTCATACTTGCACCAATATCCATAATAATTTGCAAATTTTAAATAAATGCTCCAAAGGACCAACCACGGACGTAATTGAAGAATTCCACATTTATAAGGCTACTATTTTACACCCAAGCTCCTAGTTGAACGATAAGATACATTTCCAATCCAACGCTTTGTTTGACAGTATTATCAGAGCCGAACCCCTGCAATCTCCAAAATAAATAAAACTACACAGCTAACAAATCAGTACTGATACAAGGTCGGGCCAGAGTGCACGTGTGCGATTTGCTATTTTAAAAGATACTACATTGGCATATTTATTCCCCATTACGTGTGTTTTTGTGTTAATGTTTGTGGAGAGTTTATGTGTAATTTGTAGTTTTTTACGCGCATCAAACAAATGCAAATCACCTAAAAAAAATTTTATAAACGGTTTGAAAATGCCTGAAAAAATAGGCGAAACGTACGTCACCGAATAAAGAGTGATCTCAATAGGACTGCGAGCAGTACAAGGAATTAAGGTATTTATGTAACGTGTAGACTTGAAGTTTGCCGGTTCTTTTCATCTTTATTATAACTGCTGTTATAAAATAACCGAAATAATTTGATTTGAACATTTAACATTATTTACCCCCTTAGATTTGGGTTCATTATTAATCCTACACCTTAATAAACATAACATAATTAAGTAACACGCAAGGATCACCCCTAGTCAACTAAATAAATTAACAAATGCCCTAAACCTAGTTCTGGATCGGCGTGACGATTTTACCAAATACTTCGTGATCTTCGTCGATTAAGCACCGATACCACACATTCGCCTGCAGCAAGTGTCTTCAACTGAGGCGTGGTTAGGAAAAATGTAGTTGTTAACAGTTTTTGCCATTCATAAGCGGACAAAATGATGTTTCGATGACCACATTTGTTGGAAGAAAAAGGTTGTCATCAAAAATGTTGCAAAGAACATCTGTTGACAACACAGCTTGAACATGGCTTCAGAATAATAATTAATCTTGGGTACACGTAGATCTGTACCAGGTTAATAGATCCGATTTAGATTTGCCATTGGTTTATAAAACAAATTTAGGTCTTGCAACTAAATAATTCTTTAGCTTATTAATCAAATAAATACTGTATACCCAAGAAGTAACTTTCATACAAGGCCGACATTAGGAAATTTGATCGGAATTATGGATATGTTTTAAATCATACCACTTAATACATATATAAATAGAAAACAACCGGCGGCGTTATATGTGGACTAAATAATTACAGGGACTTACGTCATAGCTGCATTTTCTGAAGAATAACTAAAACAAACACAAAACATGTTTGACACAGTCGCTCGTACCCCTGATGCTGGAAGAGAATCAAACAAGGTTTATGAATTTCTTTGCCACCGGTCGCTGCAGTGGCAGCACGAAAGTTCCCGTCACCACAAACTAAACAATTATGTTAGAAATTTGTATAAGTCGTCTGGTACTGACCAACAGTAAACATTTGAAAGGTTTCGACCTAAAGAAATAGTTTTACTGTCAAGCATTATGTCCCAGGGAAAAAGTGACAGCTAATAACGTAACCTTGCAGTAATCCATACCATTCAATTAACTTGGAAACGCTCGGATGTTAACACAAAATTCGTAAGAAAAGTCAGTTTATCAGTAAAAGCAACGCTCAGTTTAAGACCGACAAAATTTTGTTTCTTGAGGTAGAACACGCAAAATCGAAATGTTATTCATCTTATTTGATCTCATATACAAGTTGAATTTTACGTACGTAAACATTTATGAAAAACCTTTTGAAAACAAATGGGCACCCGGAACCCTTTAATCTCACATCTGAAGTTTTCGGCATGCCAGATGATTTTTTGTTGTTCTCGTTTTTATTTTAAGCCAATACAACCATCAACAAGTATCTTCATAATCCGGTATACTTCTACCACTTTATGTATGACAAAAATTTAGGTGAACAGTAGGCATAACAATTAATTTAAATGTAGATTACCAACGAAAACATAAGCTTGTAATTACTTAACATGTTCACTGCTTCGCAAATTTCGTATTTCCTAAGCTTTTATTTTTTATATTTATATAATCTAAATGAGTAGAAATTACTTTATTTTTTATTTTTTAACCTTTCTACTTAATAATCACTAATATTTTAAAGCGGACACACATGTGCGTCTACAGCACATAGGCTTAAAATTGGCGTGCGAAGCACGCAATGCACTGTGTATTGAAAATACTCCCAATACGGGGTGGAGTGCGAAGCACGCAATGTATTGTATATTGAAAAAATACTCCCAATACCAGGGTTGGCGTGCAAAGCACGCAATGGACTGTGCGTCGGCCGCTTCTTATAGTGTTCAGTGTCAAGCTCACATGTGCGTCCTTAGCAGTGAACGTTTTAAACCTTTTTTTTAACACTGACATTCTTTTTAAATGTTCCATAGTTTACTAAAATAACATTTAAAGATACAAAGTAATTATGATCTATTAAATCATCTTTGTGTTGATAACTTGATTAAAATCCAGATTAATAAGCATTCCTTGTATATGTATCTCAGGTGCAGCTTTATCTGTGCTCGTTATATGGATACTACTGCTCTCTGGTATCAGCTGTGGATGCTGCGGTTCTGAGAAAAGTGTTGGGCCAACGTTACTAGGGTAAGAGACATTCAACCCTTAAATCAAACATCTTTTACTAACTTTTACAAAGATTTTACCTGCTTCTAAAGCATCTTTAAAAACATATTATAAACTCCTATAAAAGCGAGTGTACGTGAGTAACATATAATATAACAGCTGATTTCACCCATCATCTGTAATACTTAAACAAACCCAGTGTAGATTATATTGTGGGGTTATGTTTACAACTTCAATCGTTATAATTTCTTGTTATAATTTGTTTTTTTTTTTTAAATATGAGTTATAGAAGTAATGTATGCTATAAACATACGTTATAACATTTGCTTTAAGGTTATAAACTTTTTTATAAATACAACCTTTTATCATCAATGTATTTGTTTACATAAATTTAAAGAAGAGATACCTATTCGTTTAACTTCGGAAACATTCGTAAATCTTCGTATAACATATATAAACATATTTGATTATTAATTTCTTCACCATAATATTAATAACTTCTAAATTATTTTATCAATCAATATGAAATAAATAGCAAGATAGTATTTTTATATTTCTTTAAATATATAATAATGTATGTAAATATATATTTTTTTTAAATAGGCCTGCAGTTTTATAATCCTTATTATTGTACACATTTACCGAGTTAAAAATCCCCGTCAGCATATTAAGGTAGTCCTAGTTAAGTTGGCCTTAAAGTTGTTTTTAAATAGATTGTTTTTTTAAATTACGTATTTCCAATGTGTATCTAATTAATCAGCTTGTGATTTTTCATGAGGACTTACTAGTTCAATAAATAAATTTCACAATTTAAAAGAAATAACAATCAAAAAACACGACTGAATGAAGACTGCAAACATTATTAAGATTGATTTTAATGTCTTTAGTTCACAACAAATTTTGTAAACAGTCCAAGTGATATCACATCGACCAATATCTGGTGTGATCAAGGTAGCTCAGTTGGCAGAGCATCAACATGGAATGTTAAAGGTTCTGGTTCCCATCCCCCGGTCTTGGTCAATTTTTTTTAACTTTTAATTTACAAGTGCTGGAAAGAATGAAGAGAAAAAATTATCACAATTTAAAATAAAATAGCATTAAATAAAAGATTCAACAAGTAAAAAATCAACTTAAGCTTTGGTTTTTATAATATCAATAGCTGACCCGTACGGCGTTGCCCGTGGTGGTTGGTATTTTCAGTCTTTTTAACGTAATTGTATTCTTTTTAAGTGTTCAGTCAGTGAGTGGTATTTGGCTTTTATATATATAGATCTTAAATAATAAAAGCACTATTGTCATAATAATAAAAGATCTGAAATTATGATTTTAGTAACTTTGATCCCCCCAAACCCCTCCAAAAATTTCGAAATTTTTCATACCCTTTCTTTGTGAGCACTTATGGTACTAGAGGAAGTTACATACCAAATTTCATTCCAATCCGTTCGGTAGTTTTGAAGAAATCGTGATTTAATAACTTTGATCCCCAAACCCCCTAAAATTTCGAATTTTTAAAACCCTTTCTTAGTGAGCACCTATGGCCCTAGCGGAAGCTACATACCAAATTTCATT
>JAGFPH010002043.1:43394-60597 GCA_018207615.1 Philaenus spumarius
AGGACGGAAACCTGAAGGTCCCGAGTTCAACTCCCGGTCTTGGTCTATGTGTTTTTTCACTTGTAATTTAATTAAATATCCCGTGCTGAGGAAGTGTGTAAGCGGAAAAAATAAAAATAAAATAATAATAATAATAGTTAATGATTTAAATTTTCATACCGAGTTAGGCATCTATCAAATCAGTTTAGACACTAATCGAAACGCCATTATTTTCACCAGAAAAGTTTAACAAGATTGATGAATTATAACGCGCAGTAAACACACAAACATAAATTTAAGACATGTATTATGTTATAGAACGTAGTATTAAGTTTGTTTAAAGGTTGAAACAACGCTCTTTTAATAATGTTCTTTGAATAATTTGCTAAATAAATTTTAAATTTTAACTGTTATAAAAACTATGTATGACTATGGATTTTTTCATATTATGAAAAAATACACTTTTATATGTACAGAAACAAAAATTAAGGAAAAAATAAAAAAAAACACAAAAAAATAAGGTTACAGTTCAGCATTTTTTGTAACTTTTGCTAATTAATGGATTGTAAACCTTAAAAATTCAAACCTAACTTGTCATTTTGAAAATATTATTAATAATATTATTATATTATGTCATTTTTAACCTTCTAAAAATGTGTATAAATTATTTTTCCACTGACATATTACTACAAGCTATCTTGTTTATATTTTATATACAAATCTGTTCCAAGAATTATGCAAGAATAATAATGGAGTGGTTACAAAATGGTGTTTTCATAAAATAAATAGCTTAATCGACAATGTACGTTATCGAACAGTAGATTTTCTTTGAGTGATAATTTTTTTTAAATAAACCTTAATAGTTTTTTTTTTTATATCTCTATGTGAAATTCATAGTATAAAATACATATGCTATTTTCGTTAACAATTTCAGAGATTAAACCGTTGTTGTGTAACATAAAACTTACCTAACAACTTTGGATAAAATTAATATTTAATATTACCTTCAGATGATTACATAATCATATTTTGTATTTTTGTAATTTTCCGTTTGAAAGCAACTTATATTTATAAAATTAAGTTACTAGTTAAATTATGACTTATCCCTTGTAAAATGTGTTTTTTTTTTTTTGCATTCTACAAATAATATCTCTATACCGTTGAATTAAAAACAAATTTATATTGTGAATTTATTTCCAAACTGTTATATTACTTGTTAATCATACTGATTTTTTTAATGCACGCATTACGCCCTTTAAGTGACTCTTTGTTGTAGTAATTCACACTTGCTCTCCAAAAATCAGCTAATTCAATAATCAGCTGACATGTTTATGGTACTAGGACTTAAAAATATTTTATTGTACTAGGACCAAACAGTATTGTACGTAGACAAGTATTGCGTTTCGTTAAAGTTACAACTCAAAAGGTTCAGCTGTTTTCCAACTGATAGCAGCACTGTCACGCATAGGTTACATAGCATTTGAAATCTGTAAAAAAAATTTAAGTACTAATGTGCATTTTAAACATTAACATCCACTTTAGATACTACCATTATATTTGTATAACCTAATAGAACTCCGATCCAATGCATTATTTCATTCTACTGGAAATTCGACGATAGTGGCGCGATCTAATGGGGAAACGACGAAGGCGGTGTGTAGCATCAATGCCTTGAATGATTTCTGCCTAGTGCTGCCCCGCGGCGCGATCATGCAATATTTTCCCGACAACCCTCTTTTCGCCACTCTGCCGACGTATGCATGCATGATCTATTTTATTATTCATGTTCTATGATACTACTGATGAAATATACTATTACAACCTATTAAATTAAAAATCCCAACTACAAACTTTAACACACTGGTTTAAATAAAAACCCGAACCACAAAACAAGGAACAAAAACAACAACTGAACAACTAAATTGCAAGTTATGTTTAATACGTTACCCTTATGTACATTTCCATGACATGGTCATCAACCTCAGAGGGTTTTAACATCCTAGAGTAGTGTTAAAACCCTCTGAGGATGATGATGACCATGTCATCGAAATGTACATAAGGGTAACGTATTAAACATAGCTTACAATTTAGTTGTTTAGTTATTGTTTTTGTTCCTTGTTTTGTGGTTCGGGTTTTTATTTAAATCAGCGTGATTTTGTCGCCACAGTGCTCTTTTATTTGTTCAATTTATACAAACTTTAGGTTTAGGAAATTGGTAAGTGTAAAGCAATCATATTGCATCTTCTATGTTTGAAATAAAAGTCACCTTGATCTTCTTTATTTTGATTTTGGGTTGCATTACAGTACGTTGTTTCCTTTGCAATAGGCCTTAAAGTGTCATATTTGTTGTAAGCACCTACTAATTTGTAATTGTATAACCTGCAAGCAAAGTTTACCTCTCTATCAATTGCCGTTTTGAGATACTGTGATGAATGAGAGAGTGGTGTTTGGTTTATATCCAGTATGTAACAAAATTCCTGTTATTCACGCAAAAACTCTGGACTTACTGCCTATGTGTCAGGTCACCACTATACCACTCCAATCAAAATGCCTCTGTTCTAATCAAAACTCTGACCTACTGCGCATGAGTCAGGATCCAGGTCACCTCTAAACCTATCCAAGTGCCTCTGTCCCAATCAATAATCATGTACATGAAAATACCATAGTGTACAATAATGTGTTTGCATTTGCTTCTCAGAGAGTCACCTCAAGGGTTGGTGCTATTACAAAAACATAAATACAAATTTTTAAATTTTGTGTCTGTCAGTCTATCTGTCTCTTTGTATGGCCACGCTAATCTCCGGAATGGCTGAACCGATTTTGACGATACTTTCATTAACACGTAGAGGACTTTCCAAAGAATATTTTAGGCTACTTTATATTCCGAAAAAATTTAAATTCTTGTAAAAAATTAGAAAATCTAAAAAGGTCTACTTATAAAATAATCGTAAGTTGATTGAGAACTTGTTTTACAATAGCTGGGAGCAGATGGCAGAGCGCTCGCTTAGCATGTGAGAGGTATCGGGATCGATGCCTGGCACCTCCAGAATTAGTTCCCCATTTTTTTATTTTATGAACTTAACAACACAAAATTTCATTGATCTATGATATTTTACAAGATATTCTATTGCAGTTTTAATTAATTATCACATTCGTATAACCTCACACCTTGACCAATCCTTAATCAGCTTTCAAATCATAAAAAATAGAGTAATCACATTCTGTCAGTACTTTATACACGAATAAATTAATTACACAGCCATATTAAGTTTAATAATTTTTTTATAAAAATTTTAACAACATTGTAATGTTTATTACATATTTTAATGCGTTAGTATTAGCATTTTCTCCACGTTTTTAGATATTTTTTTCGAAAAAACATAAAGCTAAATTATAATTAATTGGTAAATGTACGTAAATTATCATATTAAAAGTACTTAGCTTTATTTATTTAAATGTAACCGTATTTTGTAATATAATTTATTTTATAAGAAAATATACTATCATGTAAATGATACACAATGTTATATAATATGTATTGTATTGCATAATATTTCAATGCATATATACATATAAATAAAATTTAAGTGTCTCTGATTTAAAAATTTGTACTTTTTTCTAGGCTCATAAGGTTATTTACATTTTACCAAAACCTAAACATGCATTGTTTTATGTTTGTCTATCTGCCTATCTAATTGTCTGTCTGTTTGTTTGTCCGGGTTAATCTCCAGAATGGTTGAACAAATTTTGAAGACACTTTCATTTGCATTTAGAGAACTCTTTAGAAATTAATGTATTCAACATTTTATACCGAAATTATTTAGGTTAATATTTAATAAACGGTACCAGATAACTGCCACATACTTTCTCCTAGTTGAAACTTTATACCATCCCAAGAGTAACATAGGAGGTGGTTATTTAGAATTAAAAAAGTAGGACATAGAATGGAAAATATTAGATGCATGTAACAAACATTATTATAATATTATTATTAATATTATTATTATTATTATTATTAAAAGTATTCTATCGATTTCGAACAACTTTGCACCAAACATGTCAATTAAGTCTGTATAGACGCACAAAAAAAGGTTTTGAACATTTTATAAAAACAATCCCCTTTTAGGCCAAAAACCCAAAAAAATCAGTTATTATTATTATCTAAACGAGAATTTTTAGAAAGATGCGGATTTTGCATATAATAGGGTGCATTAAGGGCTACAAATAAGCCAAATTTTATCATAATCGTTAGAGCCGTTTTTGAGAAATTTAGATTTTGCTCGTTTTTTGGCCATTTTTGGTTTGCAAAATCCCTTAAAAATCAAAAATTTGAAAAAATTAAAAACACGCCTGGAGATATTCTAGAATTACACCAAGATTTTATCAAAATCGGACCGTTGGTATGGTCTCCAGCTCTGTACAGATCCTAACAGACACACGGACAGACATCACCAAAAAAACACTTTTTTGGGTTCAGGGAACACCAAAACAAATAATTCCACTAACAATATTTTTGGGTTCAGGGAGCACCGACACAGATAATTCCACTAAAAATTGTTTTGGTGTTCAGGGAGCACCAAAACAGATAATTCCACTAAAAATTGTTTTGGGGTTTAGGGAGCACCAAAACAGATAGTTCCACTAACAATTAAAATTCAAAAATTTGGACGAAACAATATTTTCTCCATACACTACGTAGGGGGGAGAAAGTAAAAAATATAAAATAAAAAAATGATGGGTTTCATGAACGGACATGACGCGCTACCATTATAAATAAATCAACAGATTTGGATCAAAAGTTAACACTTTGACAAGATCGTCTGTTCTTTATTTTACAGTATACGCTAGTTTAACCGTTAAGTATATATCAAAACAGTATGCAATAATGTGAAATGTATTCGTAGATGTTAAATACACCTCAAAACCTGATTTGTAATTTTTATGTACGTCCGGGAGTTACTAATAATTTACGTAGGCCTAAAAGAGATACATAGATCGGTTTGAGCAAAACTCACTGTGCATTTTTAGGTCATGGAACTCGGATCTAAAATAGTTGTTTTTAATTACGTGTAACTAGGGGCTCTGCCCCTGGACGCTCCGCGTCCCAACCCCGGCTCGGCCTTCGGCCTCAGATGGCTGCTTCGCTTCGCTCGCAGGTGGAAAATTCGATAAAGAATCTCGTTAATATTTGGCTCGTTTGTACATAGGTGACCGAGCATAAATCAGCTGTTTTATTTGGCAGCTGACTCAAACTCATTAAACATTATCTCCATAAGATTAACATGGGAAATTTGAAGGATTGTATAACGGAGCTCCTTCTCGGGTGAATAGCGGCTGAACGGATGATAATATATAAGACTTGACATATCTGTGAACGATTAGGTTCATTTTTTGATCCAAATTAGCTGTTTTATATATAATAGGTTTGTAAAAACCAATGTTTGAATTGAATTAAAATATAGTTAGCATTTTTCGTTGATTTTTGTTTGTGTTTGTTTTTAGTTTTTCAATGTAACCTCAAAAAGGTAATACTCTTCAAATTTTCTAAGTAATGTTGCTATGGTAATGAAAGTAAACAAACATGATGTGTTGCTAAGTATTTTATACGAACAGCTGTTTTTGTGCCCCTGATAAAATTAATAGAAATCTTTCTTCCATAAGATTAACATTGAAACTTTGAGGGCCACTGGGGCGTAGCCCTAATGTCCTAGGACTTCGGTAAATGGCCTAAAACCTTCCCAGGGTTAACCTGTGTTACTATGCAAAATTTCAAAGCAATCGGATGGACGGTATACGAACGCAAAGTGGACAAAGAACCAAAAAAAACCCCATAAGGAATACACAGCAGAAATTTGCATTTGATTATAACGTTTGTAAGGCGAAAGATACATGATTTGTAATGCTTGATGACATATCTGTGAATGATTACCTGCAATTTAAAAAAAAAATAAGGAAATCGGCCGGATAGAATGGCCGTACTGACTGCCACAAGTTTTCATAAATTCTTTTAATATATAGATGATAAGGCACAATATTTAGCCGATAGTACTTTTATTTACTTAATCACATCTGCTAGCGGGACCCCAGGTACCAGCTAGTTTTTATGAAAATATAAAACTCATTCAACGACTAAATCATAGAAAATTATTATTATTATTAAGTTTATATTGTTTCAGAATGGATACTGGTTCGCGACCATGTGGTGTTTGGTGATATTCCTAGTGGCAACACCTGTGTGCTTGAAACTAGTCGACTACTACAGGCTTAAGGGCAACTCCCATTCAAGAAGTTCAGGGCAAGTGTGTTCATTTCGTTTTTGTTTTATTGTCAAATCTACTTTGAAATACATGGTGTTCCAAAAATAAGCAGCCGTATTTCGCAAGTGGATTCTTCTCGTAGAACATAATAAAAATGTTTTGAGCCTTACAGAAAATCTACAACAAATAAACTTATTTCTAATTTATTATTATAATTACTTGTTCGGACATTTGCCAACATTTGTGTATTAAATAATCAAACACGACGTTTCGGGAATACAAATCAATCCCCCGACTAAAACTAACGGACATAAACCTAGGCAATTAGGCCTATGTTAGGGTGAACATTTGAATGACGTGAACAAGGATAATTGATTTGTATTCCCGAAACGTCGTGTTTGATTATTTAACACACAAATGATGGCAAATGTCTGAAAGAGTAATTATAATAAAATTCAACATCCATCATTAACAAACAATAACTTCAAACACAGAGTATTTATTATTATTAAATTTAAAATGGACACAGTTTCTGGTAAAAACGTTTAAAAGTAAAACATTCATGTCAACGACAAAGTTATATATCTATATTCATATTATAATTTTCATAATATTTACTTATCACAGAAGCAGTATTAGTTTGTATTGTATTATTTAATTTAGTTAAATTTGGGAAATTTAATTAATCTCCCACATGTAATGCAAATAAGGCTACACACGTTGCACATTTTAGGTAAAATAAAACCTGAACACAAAATCTCACAAGAAATTGTGAGAAAATCAAATAACTTTCTCACAAGTCAAGCTCAATAATTATTTATTGCACATTTTATTTTTCCTGTTTTTTGTCGATAATCCAATCACTATCTAACCTTTGAGCTACAAAAAATATATTTTGCTTTAACTTATTGTTTAAACATTCCTTCTGATTGTAGTTTTGATTTATCTTTAATGGTTTAGACCGTTTAAGAAAAAATGCCTTTGCGCAAAAACAGAGAAGTTTCGTAAATTTTTTTAATCAATCATCACCTCCATTTTACATAAGCATAATTAAACATAGTCCATGTTTTCATGCAACAAAGCTAAAAAATATTAATACAATTTTCGTCAAAATCAGATTATTGTTTTTTCTAGTTTATTTTTAAACAACTAACACAAACTTTTCCTCATTATTTACTCTTCAAGTAGTAACACACAAAAGCTCGTAAGATGGGGCACGAATATATAGAATCTAATGAATTTTAGACACTTCAATTAAAAGAACTATTAGGCACTTAAAGGTTCTAAGAAAATATATATATTTTTTATAAATTTTATCTCTCGAAAAGGAATATTTTTGTATGTGCTAGAATTTTTTAAGCGATTTCAGCTTAGGTGTTTAAATTATATACTAAACGACAATATTGAAAGTTAAGTTTTTGAAAAATGTTTTTGATAAACGTACACAATTTTACTATTTGTACTTTTATTTACTATCACTGAGCTGTTTTATAATCAAAACATATACATTTTAACAAACATTGCTAATGACAGATGGGTAATTTTCCAAAAATGTTTGATCCAAAAAGATCAGTTCTTTTATTCAGACTTCAGTCGTTTCTCCGATTATTTCAAAACAGAGGCCTGCTTAATTTTAAAGTTTTTTGTTACCTTTTTTTTGTTATTCATGTCAAATAAAAAAAAAAAAATTAAATATGGCTAAGTTTAGAACAACCATATTGAATCGGCACCAAGTAAGTCAACATTTTTATTTCAAAATGTGTATACTCTAAAAAAAAACTTTTCAATTTATTCAATACTTGACCCATGTTCACATTTGAAATTTCTTCAAAACCACTTCCATCTCCTCCCCCTCGCCCCCACCCTCATTGTTTATATGCCTTTTGTCCTCTGAAATTTAAAAATATCAATGTTTAAACACATTACCTGAACGTTACCTCACTTTGGATACGAAACTAGTAACCTGCCACATCCTGTATAATATAGATGAATCAACTAAATAGTATATAGTACAGTAAAATGTTGTATCTATGTATGCCACTTTCTACAGAATATGTATTCATATAACTACAATATAAATTTAAGTGACTACAATAATAAAATGAATCCCAAAACATTACATTTCCTTGCAGTTAACTGTTAGAGTAAAACTGTGGATAAAGTCACACCTCACGAAAACTTATATCATCTGCGGTTTTTGTCTCTGCTCGAGGCTAAAAAGAAATGGGCGTTTCCGATTACTTTATTTCCAACGAAAATATTACACCCTTCAAAAATGATTCCCTCGTGGCGCTTTAGCGCGGAGATAAGTAAGAATCCCATTATAAGATAATAGAACAAAAGGGCATTACAGTTTGGCGGGGTTTTTGTAACGTCATGGGTAGTAAATTCCGTTGGTAGAAAAAGAACAGTAAATTTAGATGTTGGCAGAAGTAATCATATGCTTTGTTAGATTCTTGTAAAGGAAGAACCAACAAAACCTCCCACTTTTAAAAAGTCAATAAAATAAAAAGTGTTACTGAAAACAATTAGCCCACGTCAGCTGTTTGCTTTGCGCCCTAGGATTTTGTACGGAGGATGTTCTGAAAATTTTGATTGTTGTGGGACTAACCTCTTAAACATTTTTTGTTTAGTAAATCAGATCTTTTTTAAAACTAATATACTAATTTAAACAGTAACTGTAGGAAAAACGTTGTGTGTATTACGGGTGCAAAGTTTACTTAGTCGCCTTCAATAAACTTAAACGATTTTGGCTACGCCTCAGGCGTCAAATGTTTATCTCGTGCTACAAACTCAACTTTTCACCCTAGATACACCAGTTTTAACAACACACTTTTTATTATTAAAAGTTTTAAAAGTACATCTAAATTCCAAACCGAGTAGAATAACTGTTATTTTCTTTTGAAAAACTGTTTTGAAGTATTTAACAAAAGCTCAACGTACATTTTTGATTTAAGCCACCCAAAAAAACTAAGGCTAACAACAGACGAGACACCGGTGTACGGTACACTGGTATCGATCGGTGTCCGTGATCGGTAGCTAGCACAGACACTGCAGAGATACCGGTGTTTCTGACGTCACAGCTACTTTCTATTTATTTTTTAAACATTCAGAATGTTCATAGTTTTTGTCAGGAGGCTTAGGCGATATAATTTATAAATGTACAGAAGACTTCATTGTAGCAATGTTTTTTTAAAAGTTTTATTAGAATATTCATCGCTTGTTAAGTCCCACAGACAAAGTCGATTAAGAATAATATTTATAAATGACTAGGTGTCAAAATGTTCTACTGACATTTTTATATTAAATACCAATTAATAACTGTTGTAAATTTGTAAAAATATAAATGATAGACCTAACTAAATTAAAAAAAGGAAATGTATGCGGTCGTGGGACCCCTGTCAGAAACGAAGTTCATCTCGTCTTTTCTTCAATTATTTTACCAGCCTTAATGGCAACATACACACCTAGTTTTAATCTTTCAATTGCCGTTTGGTATTAGATTGTTTTTTATACAAATATTTACAGTTTCCATAAGTTTAATGTTATTAAAATAAATATTATTATATAATGAATTAATTATAACATCAAAGCTAAGATGATAATCACGGTTAAATGTCCATTCATTGTAGCCTAAATACATTCAATAAACATAAAATGTTTTTTCTTCAGTCTAGGCCTAACCTAAAATTATTGTATGTAATATGTTGCCGTTAGTTAAGGCAGGTGATACAATAAATTAAATATACACACAACTGATGAACGAACATTTTATGTTTATTGAATGTATTGACAATTAATAGACATTTAACTGTGTCTATTCATATATTAAAATTTTCTACTAACATTTTTATATATTTTATCAATCAATAATTTTGTTGTGAATTTGTAAAATTTAAAAGATAGACCAAATTAAAATAAATACTATAATAATTGAACAATTTAGTAAAACTCAAAGTATTAAAAAAAGTAAACGCAAAAGCTTTCACACGTAAACAATTTACAATTTTTTAAATGGAGGCGCACTACTAGTGTATCGTCTGATAGTCACAATTCAAACGAATGCCCTTGCAGAATCCCGTACACCGTCTGGTGTCCCAGATTCTCGCGGGGAGAGACACCGTAGAGCCACAGAATCTGGTAGCGCGCTACTCAGTGTCTCATCTGTTGACACACATTTAATTTATAGTACATTTAGTGTCCCGTACACAAGTGTACCGTACAGCGGTGTCTCGTCTGTTGACACACATTTAATTGATAGTACATTTAGTGTCCGGTACACTAGTGTACCGTACAGCGGTGTCTCGTCTGTTGACACACATTTAATTGATAGTACATTTAGTGTCCGGTACACTAGTGTACCGTACAGCGGTGTCTCGTCAGTTGACACACATTTAATTGATAGTACATTTAGTGTCCCGTACACTAGTGTACCGTACAGCGGTGTCTCGTCTGTTGACAAACATTTAATTGATAGTACATTTAGTGTCCGGTACACTAGTGTACCGTACAGCGGTGTCTCGTCTGTTGACACACATTTAATTGATAGTACATTTAGTGTCCGGTACACTAGTGTACCGTACAGCGGTGTCTCGTCAGTTAGCCTAAATTTGCAATGGCAGCGAAAGAACAGGCTAACTGAAAAGACCACGCAACAAGATGAATTTTCATGGAAACAGTTCTCTTGGCAGTCTCGTTGTTGCGACGTGTCATCACATTTTTGAAACCACAAATCAAAATCTTGAAGATGGCCTCACAAGGTTTTCAACTATAGAAAAGCAACAAACGTAAATTACATTCACACCAACCTCTTCAAAAAGTTATTGACCTATAAAATGCCTTCTGAACAGGGGAAACGTACTCAATCAAAATGCAAAAGTTTTTCTTGAAATATGCGTGAGTTGTTATCAGTTACGGGGGGGGGGTTAATTCACACAGCTACTTATTATTTGGCAATCTCTCAAGACAAAAGCCACGTTGCAAAAGGTCTTCACATAACTCCCAACGCCTATAGATTTCAGTCGTTGGACAAAACCATTATTTAAATGAAAGTGCAATTCCTTGTTCAGAATTCTCCTTGCAGTCTTGGTCATCCTCCTGAAATGACCACAACATATTGTCGATTGAATTGAAAATCCTACTTTTACCAACCTACCACTGAGATCCCTTTGAGGTTTTACTTCATCTCCCTGTATTTGTTACAAAACAAATTTACACACAAATTGAACAAACAATACACACGTTACGATAAATTATGAGTCGGAATTAATTATTCAAATGCGTGTCAGCTTGTAAACCATTATGAGTCATAAGTCACATTTACTAAGAACCTGAATTATGTTTGAAGTTAATCTTTGAATACATTGTTCACCTAAAAAAAACATATTCTAATCAAGTGTATTCTAATGTTGATGGTTCTTGACAGTGTACTAGAACTAAGAAATTGTTTAGTGAACAGATTGACGTCTTTAGATGATTTGTTCTCAAAACTTTTCTATATATTTAGAAACCCTTTCAAAGCCCATGATGAGTGGTGCATGGAAATAAGTTGAGGACTTGCATTACTCCTTGAAGAGCCGAATGGTAGTAAAGAGATCACTGGAAGATTATAAATACTAGATAAGGTCTAGCATGAACCGTGGCGTTCACATGAGCAGTAGACTTGTAGTTGATTCAAGGGGTTAGAGAGGCTGAGTCTGTTACCGCGCTCTGAACCAATACTTCGGTCTGCAAGCAATAAATATATTGTTTGTGGGTGGTGTCCCTTCCCCTCCAGTGGATAGCGTCCCCACTTGCTCAAGTTCTTCCCTCCCGCCATCGTATCTGAGAGCCTATGCTATATCTGACGAATTATAAGGAATAAGACATGTACAGGGGCGTTACAGGTGAAATCGTTTCATAGGGAATTCAGGAGAGAAAACTATAAGATGGGTGGGGTAAAATGTTGTTTAGGTGATGTAGAAGACGACATACGAGATCTTGGAAGGACAAGAGCTGTTAACGTAAATGATTGGAGGCTTCATGGGAATAACTAAAGTGGGGGTATTTTATACATTAATAATAACTTCTTTATTAGCATTTTTATCGTATGAGTATATTTATTTATAAATATGTTACTTACGTCGTCTCATACACATGAGTATGACGTCGTCGTGTATGAGACGACGTAAGTAACATATTTATAAATTAATAATAACATATATTTACATAAACTCGACCTATTAGTCATCACTCAGACAACCGCCATCTAGAGTTCTCAGTCTGTAAAAACACTGCAATCCCAACGAAATAATCTATAAAGTAAATATGTGGTCGTTCCGAAGTAATGTTGCAAAAACAAAGCTAATGTAATTAGACAGAACAAGGTATAAATATTTGTTTTAAAATCATGAATCTCATTTGAAATAAAAACCCTAAATTTGACTTACTACATTAAACTTCTTTACTAACCAAGGAGTAATAAAATAATACCATTTCATAAAAACGTATAGCGCTCTGTAAGTATACATATTTTCTTATTAAAAATGTTGCAGGAGTCCTTCTGAGAGCCTTGTAGTAGCTGAGCATGGCAGAGGATGGTCTACACCAGGGTAAGCTTACTCGCAACATACATAGTTTATTTACTACATTGAAATGGCTGGCTTTGTACTAAATAAACATCATAATACAAGTTCCGTACAAGTTAAAGATTTTGAAAATGTGACGGTGTAGTTTGGATGGTAATTTGTGATTTTTTAATTTGGCCTCAATTGTGATCTTTGATTAATTTTACAACGCAGTTTCAATGAGGGACCATAGTGGTAAAGAAAGGCAGGTTCTGGCGCTTTGCTCAATCATTGTACAATCAACCAATCAGATCACATGATTCAGTCACATGACCACTTAGGCCATACCCACTGACCAATCAGAGATAATTGATAATATATTGAGGTCACCAATTCATTTTGTTTACTGAGCGGTAAAAGTCAATATTAATTTTTTTGGCCTCCTTTTTTCTAATATAGTGACCAACTTTAAAATCTCTTATGGATACTGTTTACCTCGGCCATGATTACGATTACGAAATGGCATTACATATGGATGTTATTTTTTTCAGGGAGGGTGGAGACGCTGGATCGTGGTAACCAGGTCAGAAGCACCACCATTAATCCACGACATCTATCTCGTATTTCAAATAAATTTTATGTTCTTAGTAACACTTTTTCTTCGTCTAAAGTGGATTGTGTATAAAATAATGATTATAAACACATATCATTTAAATGTTTATAAACAATTTTATTTTAACAAATACAATTATTCTGGTCTTTATTTATTATGAACCCTTTACTTTCTAAGTAAATTTAAGTAAGTAAAAGTTCTTTTGCATGAAAAGTTGTCTTCATTTTAAAACTACACTATAATATTTACTTATGTATTCGAATCGTGACTGAGACGTTAAAATATCATAATACAATTAAATAACAATAACTAACAGAAACAAATTAAGAATAACAAAACGCAGACACAAAACCACGTATCTTTTAGAAAAAAATTGCTTAGTTTTAATTTTTGAAGAAAGAAAAAACAATAAAATTAAAAACATTCAGCAAGTAGACTAATTATTAAATTAACATTATACAATTTTGAAACAGATAAAATAGCAAACACTAGTGGGATGGGAAATAAGTACAAGTTTCAAATTATTTCAAATAATACAATTTCATATAAGTATAAAGAAATAGGATTTAATGAAAGACAGTAGAGTAGAGTCCCGCTAATCCGAACCCCGATATTCCGAAAATCCGCCTATTCCAAACACTACAGAAAAAATACAGATTTTTTAAACATAAAAACAGGAGAAATTAAAATGACGTTCGTGAAAAACGTATACATTTATTGTTATAAAAATAAGTTAAATAGAGACATACATAGAACCTAAGCTTGATGAAAACGCCTGAACCAAATTGGAATGAAAGCTGGTTTTGTTTCCTTCACGTTTTCCATCCGTTTTGCGGGAAGGAAGTTACCGCAACAAGCGTCTAATGAAAAGGATACCGGTTAGGTCAGAAAGAAGGAAGGATTAAGTACAACCGCTAGGCACTAGTAGTGTGGTTGGTATCTGCCAGTCGCGTTCGTCTGTTTTTCCTCCGTTTTCGTTATCTCGAACGAATTTTGTTTTTTCTCGATCTTTTTTTCAAAACGATGCGGTACTAATTAATGGACAGACTGCGGGCTGACAAAACGGTCAGTTCGAACAACCTATCCCTTCTCTTCTGCTTTTACAAGAAAACAGAATGGAGGGAAAGAAACCTACACTAAGGCGAGGTCAAGAACACTTGCCGCGTCTACGTGTGATATGAGTTCAGTTTGAGCGTTCACCTTCTCCTCGGTTTTCTCCGAGCCGATCAACGCTGTATAGAACTGACTCTAGCAGATGTTCCGCACTTAATTTACGACTTAACAAGTCAATACGTTGATATTATTCATGAAATCGGCCTATTCCGAATTCCCGCTAAACCGAACACTGTTCGGTCCCCATTATTTCGGAATAGCAGGATTGTACTGTATATTGCATTCATTATGTCAAGGCTGACATCAATACACGGTAATTGTGTAGGACAACAAACCATACAAAGTGGGAATGTTTCTAAGATTCTAAATTTTATTATTAAACTGAGACTAAAAACTCAAACAATTTCATCTGACAATTATATAAATTACGAGAAAAACCAAAAAAATTCGGATTTAAGTTCAAACATTTTCGTTATCTTTGCGTTAAACGAATGAAACTAAACACTTTACTTACACCAAAAAGGTAAATAATAACAATCGTTAACAAAATACAAGACATAAACGATAGAAAATTAACGTGATTAAAATTTGTATTTATTTTAATTAAAGTGGAATAATAAAAACCCAGCAATAATAAAACGACCTTATTGATGAAATCTAACAAAAGAAGGAACACGAATATTTACAACGTTGCCAAATTGAACAATATGTAATTGCGCTTGTTACGCGCATGCTCAAGTTAACATGTAACTATTATGTGTATTAAAACCTGAACTAAACTAACGTAAATTCTCCAGTCACAAAATGTTTGTAAACATAATAAGTTGGTATCACTTCTTACTTTCTGAAAAAAGGTGCTAATCTGGCAACGCAGTCTTATCTATCAGATGAAATTTATTTCACCTGTTCAACTTTTGGTTTTGTTGTTTGTTCAATTGTGCTTATTTTATATTGTTCATAATTTATTTTTTCCAGTCATCGCAGAGTCTATAGTTTAATTATATTTTAAGGAAAAGTTAACTTTTGTTTCATTCTTTTCGAATTGGTGGTTATGTTTATCTACACTATTGCTCAGTACCTTTTACCAAGTTTACGGAATTTTTTCCACTTTATTCCAACAAGAGAACAAACAAAAACAAACAGAAAAATATAGCAACAAACTAGACAGAAAAAAATGAAATGTAAAATTTTAATACCGTATTGAAGCTAAAATACACAAAAATTCAAAAGAACAATAAAACAATATTATTTCTAAATATAAAATACTTAAGATGAACAAAACAAAATGTCTAGAAAATTAATGAAATAATGAAAGTCCTGGGTCCAATTTTAAATATTATTATTGTAATGTCTCAATTCAATCGTGAGATATAAATTATTGTTATTTAAAAGTTACAAAATGGCTGGACAAATTAAAGTAAATGTTAACAAAAATTAAAATTGACATATTGCATTTTGATTCAGATTCGTTTGTTGAAAATGAAAATGAATAACCGATTAATATTTTTTATACAGTGAATATTTTATCTGCTGGAGAAATTATCATTGCAGACAGAAATAAGGATTTTGGAGGGTTAAATAAGGACACGCTAGGGTTGGTAGTTATCATTCCTTGGAATTAAGGTTAAAAGCTTCATTTACTTCAAGTTTACATAAATAAGCTTTAAGTTCCTCCGGTCGTGTCTATTAACTAGCTGCCGTATCTGACTTCTCATTTGTTAAATATGAGCAACCCTTCCAAAACATTTTCCAGAAAATCATAGTTTCTAAAGTGTAAATGAGATGGCAAACCCCGACGTATTTGCTTTCTCATTTGCAATCACCCCTCAAACTCCCTCTTGCGTTGTCAGTTTTTAGTTTATATGGTGAATATGTGGGGAAATATTTTAATTTCTTTTTCGTTTTTTTAATTATTTATCCAGCGCAAGACATAAAAAGCACTAAACAGGCGATTTTTCAATTACGATAACGTTTTTACTTTTTCAGTTCCAGTTTTATGAAGGCACGGTAAATTATTGCCCATGTTAGACGGCAATGCTTTGCACAGCAATCACAATCGTATAAGCGGATTTTGAGTTAAGTCGTAACAAACGGAAACAGATCCGACTACTGCAATATTATTAAAGCGGATTGTATCTGAGAACATTCGTGAACCTGCTTTGTTTTCCTCAAACACCTGATTACTTTCCCAGGATAAGAACCGTACCTCTGTCTGTGAAGTCATTATCCTCACCAAAGTAGATTTCAATTTAATCTCCGTTTAATACTGCTTAGTCTTGATGGAGATTAAACCTCTTCGACTATGAACATTAGTAATAGAAAAGCTCAAAGCGTACGAGGAAGATATGTTAAGTTACATGTTCTAGCCCTGCCTAGCCACTGCCGTAGTTTGCTTTTTCATGTGCGACTCAGTGATGGTATGTTCAGATTTAATGAAGTTGTAAAATCTCGTGAATGTTTGTAAATTTTTAGAGGGGTACTCGAATGCAATTGACCAGTAACAAACCTTACCATAGGGATAAACTAATTAAAATACGTTTAAATTATAAATCGGTTGTAAAATAATTAGTGATAAATTTGAACTGATAAACATGACTTTGAATATGTCTTGTGAATGTTAAAGGCTTTTCATATCAACCCTTAGCGCATTATGACGTACGTCAGTGCATTTTTATTCTAACTGTACTATGACGTAC
>JAGFPH010002043.1:92850-112241 GCA_018207615.1 Philaenus spumarius
AGCAATTATTTGTATTTCTAACTTTTAGGTTAGGTTTTTTACTAAAGAGTGAACCTGAGCCTTGCTGGTTCTTTTAACCTTTATTTTAACTGCTGTTATAAAACATACGTAATAATTTGATTTGAACATTATTCATTAACATTTCACATTATTTACCATCTTAGCTTTGGGGTTATTATTAATCCTACTCCTTTATTATAAATAAAACAACATGATTATGTGTATAGAAGGTTCCAAAGCGTTAGCGTGCGGAGCACGTAGAGGTTTTCCCTAGTTATTTATAAAGACATTAATCTTTAGTGTTTTAACTTTTGAAGTTATCAGTGATTAATTCGATCTTCTTTTTAAGATACAAAAACTATAAATGGCTCATAAAACTTCACTTTTTTTCCTTCTTTTTTTAGTTTACTAAAAATCTCCAATTATTTAATTCTTTGCAAAATAGTGTAAAATTATGAAACTAAAAGTCTGTGACAGACTGGTAGCCATGACGAATTTATAAGGTTTCGTTACAAGTTACAGTATGAATTCTCGTTGTTTAATCCAAAGCTGGCATTCCAAGTACGGATTCGGGTAAAGACAATAAATGTGTGTGAATGTAGTACTAATATTAAACAAATGATTTCAGGTTATGCCAGACAATCGGTACTTCTCTGTAAAAAAATCAGAACACCGAGTGACTGCATATATGTTTATAGCATATTGACTATTTAATATGCATGGTTGGCTTAACAAACACGTACGCCTGGCGCCTCACTTTAATCACACATCATCCAATTCGAATGTGTCTAAAATAGGTTTATTCGTGAATCGTTGTAAAGTAGGCCACACTCTGTGATTATTGTTTTTAAATGCTTTGTATCATTAAAACTCAACAATACAACTTTGGATGAAATATCAAACGCCTCAGTAGCATCCATACATAACGTCTTTTTTGTATATATGTGCCATTTATTTAGCCTATATATTTATCTCCAGGCATAGAGTTTCCAGTTTGTCATCATCTGCAAACATATCTGCAGGGTTTTGTAAACATAAGCTAAAAAATAGAAAGCATCAAGTAGGTATTTATAAACTCGTAAATTCGTTACTTTGATTTGATGGAGTAGAATTATTTTCTTTACCCCTAAAAGATCCAATAAATTTCAAAATGTTACGTATGACCATTTATGAAAAAAAATTTTGTGACGGACACCGTCCTCTTGCCGTTAGTGTTTCTTGTTGACATTTTTGGTGCGTAAAATTAATAGAAACTAATGAAATGATCATGAACTAGTGCTTATTTTAATATAATTGAAAGAAATATTAATAAATATAGCCCAGTCGGTATAGGTTACAACTACAAATAATTTGCAATACGGCTGAATTTTTTTATAAGTACATTAAAGTATGTAGATTAACATAAAAAAAAGTTTACCATTCTATCGATTTCCCAAAGTAGGAAAAAAATCGATTATCATTTTTTTTCGATTATCCTTAATATTTCGAGCTGGGATGAAGATAGAGGAAAATAAAAATACCACCGTGTAGGGGAGGTATTTTTCAACAAAAAAGGTCATGTGTATTTATTTCGTCCGAGCAATGGTTTGTCTGGAAAAAATTCTATAATGCAGGTATGTATTTTGCAGCAGGGGAAATCACTAAAAGGGGACATTTTATTCATATATGAAGCGTTGGCTCATTCTAAATTGGCCGAATTTTAATATATCGAATTGAAACTTGACATAGGAGTTAAAATATATATTTTAAACAATTATGCTGAGTCTCAGCTTGTTATCTTGAAAATGACCCTATCTAGGAATCGATTTCGATTATCGATTTTACTAGTACCGGACTCACGAACTAATTTCAATCTATTCCAGTTTCGTTAATTTTTGGAATATCAACATCAAATTTGTTTTACAAGTTGAGTACAACAGTATAAATATTCTTAGTAAGTATGAAGATTTTTTCATGTTATTTTTAAAAACGAGGCGCTTGAAAATGGTCTTCTGTTTTACCTATCTCGTTTTAACTATAACACCTTTGGATTCAACTACTCCATTTTCGACATTTTTTAACATATCGATTTAAAAATTGTTACAGAAGTTAAAAACGCAATTGTTTTTTGCTACACTTATTTTAAAAACTATATTTAAAAAATTGACTAATCTGCAGCCGATTAACTCAAGCGTTTTGATGAAAAATCTAAAAAGGTCTAAAATTATACTTTTTTAAGTTACTTTTGCTTTGAAAAGTAAATAATAAAAAAGGTTTATACTCCTTGATCTTGTTTGAATCTATATATTTAACTTGTAAAAAAACTTTCAGGTTGATATTTTGAAAATTTTCTAAACTGGAGCTGTTTAAAATGAATTGGTGGGTCCGGTACTCCTAAAATCGAGAAACCCATTAATAAGTCAAGTGGCTCTAGATCGGGTAATTTTCAAGATAACAAGCTGAAACTCAGCATAAATGTTTAAAATATATATTTGAACTCCTATGTCAAGTTTCAATTCGATATATTAAAATTCGGCCAATTTAGAATGAGCCAACGCTTCATATGTGAATAAGATGTCCCCTTTTAGTGATTTCCCCTGCTGCAAAATACATACCTGCATTACCGAATTCTTTCCAGACAAACCATTGCTCGGACGAAATAAATATATATGACCTTTTTTGTTAACAATACCTCCCCTACACGGTGGTATTTTTTATTTTCCTCTATCTTCATCCCAGCTCGAAATATTAAAGATAATCGAAAAAAAAATTATAATCGATTTTTTTTCGACTTTGGGAAATCGATAGAATGGTAAACTTTTTTTTATGTTAATCTACATACTTTAATGTACATATAAAAAAAAATCAGCCGTATTGCAAATTACTGGAACTTTTGGTCTAAATTGACCTCTACCGACTGGCCTAATAACAATATACTCAGAAGTAAAATTAAATAAGAATATATACAAAAAAAAAACTCTAAAACTAAAAGTACAAATTTTACACAAATGCAACCTCGTATTTTACCTAAACAATACTTTACGCTTATTTTTGAAGTGAAAGCTTCTTTAGGCTCACCTTGCGCTTTTTCTGAACAGTGGACGATACTGGATCGTCACGCTCAGGTCGGTGACGCTGAATCGGGTATACTCGGCTCCAGTCGTCTTCAGCCACGCTTACTGTCTACAAGGAGTGCATCGTTTCAAGAATTACGTTTTATTATAATTCACGTATGTTTTTTTTTATCTAATTGCAAATAACCTAGTTAGTATTTAATACGTTATTTTAGAGTAGTTTAATGTACAGCGTGTCCCACGAAGAGGTTGCTATTTTTGAATTAATATGCCGGACATATCAAACACCCTACAAACTGGAAACTCTACAGTTATATTACATAAATATGTAAAATAGTTACCCTCTAGTTTCATTTGTTTATAATCAATTAAATCAAAGTGGCCGAATAACAAAATAATACCAATAAACGGTACCAGATAACTGCCACATACTTTCTCCCAGTTGAAACATTATACCTTCCCAAGAGTAGCATAGGAGGTGGTTATTTAGAACTGCAAAAGTAGGAAAATGTTACCATGGAAAATATTAGATGCATGTAACACACATCCATATAATATTATTAGTATTATTATTATTTAAACTATTCTACCGATTTCGAACAAATTTGCACCAAACATGTCAATTAGGCATGTATAGATGCACGAAAAAATGTTTAGAAAAAATTTGAAAAACAACACCCTTTTTGGGCAAAAACCCCCAAAAATCAGTTATTATTATTATTACCTAAACGAGAATTTTGAGAAAGATGCGGTTTTTTGCATATGGTAGGGTACATTAAGGGCTACAATAAGCAAAATTTTATCAAAACCGTTAGAGCCGTTTTTGATAAATTTTGGTTTTTCTGTTTTTTTGGTCACTTTTGGGGAGTAAAACACCTTAAAAATCAAACATTTTAAAAAAGGGAAAAAATGCCTGGAGATATTCAAAAAAATCGGACCGTTTGTATGGTCTCCAGCTCTGTACACATCCTAACAGACACACGGAAAGACATCACCCAAAAAACACTTTCTTGTGTACAAGGAGCACAAAAAAATATTCCACTAAAAATATTTTTGGGTTCAGGGAGCACACACACAGATAATTCCACTAAACATTTTTTGGGGGTTCAGGGAGCACCAAAACAGGTAATTAAACTAAAAATTCAAATTCGAAAAATTTGGACGAAAACAATACTTTCTCCATATACTACGTATAGGGTGGAGAATGTAAAAATGAACAATAATCTTGTGGATAATACCACTTATATTTACAAAATAATTTTACGTTTTCGTCAAAGTAATTTTATTTGCATAACCATTACAAATTGGTGATATGAAAAAAAAAGAAAGTTAAAATTAAAAAACATAATTTGTTTCATTAACCTTTA
This sequence comes from Philaenus spumarius, assembly GCA_018207615.1. Taxonomy (NCBI): domain Eukaryota; kingdom Metazoa; phylum Arthropoda; class Insecta; order Hemiptera; family Aphrophoridae; genus Philaenus; species Philaenus spumarius. Next base: position 97,271 of record JAGFPH010002043.1, read on the forward strand.
TTCGAACTGACGTCCATTAATAGCTACGAAACAAAAATGAGTCCTAATAAGCGTTTTTGAAACATTGCCGAGATATCAACAGCGGTTCCTCTTTAATCAGTCTAATTAATTCATCTTCTGTTGCTAAGTGTGAGAATAAACCTTTTCTTTCAAAAATCCCCATAGGAAAAAATCGCAAACAGATAAGTCTGGCGATCTTGGAGGCGAGTCCATGAAAATGCTGCCACGACCCATACAACGGTTATGAATATGTTGACCTAAAACTGTTTTGACCACATTAGCATAATGTGGAGGAGCTCCATCAAGCTGGAAGAAAACGTCACTCATCTCCGGCTGAGAAAGATGGAGGAACTACGTGATTAGTTAGTATTGATGCGTACCTTTCTCCAGTTATTGTCTGATGGGATATGTCATACGATAAAACACCATCCTTGGTGACAGCAACCCAAACTGTTATACCCTTTGAATTCAAGTTTTCTTCGTGTAAGATATGTGGATTTTGTGTGTTATAATAATTACAATGTCTGTTTACAGAAACTGTTCGGTAAAATGTAGCTTCATCAGAAAATACGATTCCTTCATACCATTTGGTACCTTCGTCAGTCTTTTCAATTATCTTTAAACAAAATTCCAGTCGTCTGTCAGAGTCATCTTCCCGCAGTCAGTGAACTAAATGTGTTTTATAATTATTTATTTTGTTATTCTGGGCATACCTTTCAACTGATGACTTTGGTATCCCAGTAGCAGATGCAACTTTTCTGATTGAAATGGTTTTTTTTTTTAGATTTCAATAAAGCAATATGTGCAATCTCTTCACGTTCTGTGTTAGAAGTTCTATGGTAACCATTTTTAACTGATCCAGTTTCTATTAGGATAATCTTCCATTTATGAATCGATGTCCTTGATGGAGGAACAACATTTGGAGGTGATTGTTGAAAACGCCTTATAGCTTCATATTCATTTTCAAAAGCAATAGTCTAAGAACAACATTTCACTTTTTGTTAAATTGAAAAATTCATTTTTAGATATGACACAACACAACTAGGTATCAAATAGTTTCATTAATCAATTGTTTCATTATTGTGTGTTCACAAAACCAGCTGATAAATTTTGAATGGCATCTGAATCTTCTTATAAATACAGGGTGTATCAGGAAGAAACGGAAAGAATTGCAGGACGTGTTCTACTGGTGAAAATAATGAAAAAAGTTCTTATAAACATAGGTCCGAAAACGCTTCGTTTTCCAGATATCCGCCATTTTGTTTTTTGTACAAAATAATTCATATCTAGAGAACGGTTTGACTGATTGAGTTCAAACTTGGCATGAAGTTTAAGCTGTCAATGATATACCTTAAAAAAATAAACGATTAAATCCAATCATGCGTTTCAAAATGGCAGCTGTTTGAAAACTTCAAACCTAAATTACTCCAAAACCGTACATTTTAACGGAAAATGTCAAGATACCTTTTTTGTAGCCCTTTTGATTCCCTATCGGATGGTGTAACTGTCAAAACAATCGGATGAAGGATAATAGCTAAGTTAAAAGGTAATGACAACAAATGTCCATACAATATTGTAGTATTTACTGTGTTTGTATAGGATGCCGAGTTGAACAAACCAATAAGTACACATAACTTAACTGTTATCCTTCATCCGATTGTTTTGACAGTTACACCATCCGATAGGGAATCAAAAGGGCTACAAAAAAGGTGTCTTGACATTTTTCGTTAAAATGTACGGTTTTGGAGTAATTTAGGTTTGAAATTTTCAAACAGCCGCCATTTTGAAACGCATGATTGGATTTAATCGTTTATTTTTTTTTTTTTTTTTTGAGGTATATCATTGACAGCTTAAACTTCATGCCAAGTTTGAACTCAATCAGTCAAACCGTTCTCTAGATATGAATTATTTTGTACAAAAAAACAAAATGGCGGATATCTGGAAAACGAAGCGTTTTCGGACCTATGTTTATAGGAACTTTTTTCATTATTTTCACCAGTAGAACACGTCCTGCAATTCTTTCCGTTTCTTCCTGATACATCCTGTATAAAAGGTATTATCCTCAAGATTATTGTTCATTTTTGTTACTATTTTGTTATTCCGCCATTTTGATTTGATTGATCATAAGCAAATGAAACTTGAGGGTAACTATTTTACATATCTATGTAATACCAGGTGTCTTAAAAGTCCCGCCCCCCTTTAACTTTTGTGTTTGTTAAAACAAACAAATATCCTTTGGGGAACGATACTAAGTTAGCCCAAAGTATCTTTTGAAGCAATCGGAAAATTTAAGTGTCCCCTAAATATGGGGGATTTTTGGGGCAACTCAAAACTTTTAAATGGGAAGTATAGTCATGTGATACCTCATTTAAAGGTCTATCTAAGACTAGGAAAATTACATAAAGAAAATAAAAATCGGACCACCCAAAACAAAATGGCGGTCCTAAACGTGTTGAAATAAATCGATATAAAGTTGCTAATATCTCGAAAAGGAAGAGTTTTTAGAAAATATTTCAAGAGACAAAAAATGTTTATTTCAAAGTGCTTGACCTAAAAATTTGCTTTCAAAACGATTTCGTAAATTTGATTTTGTACAAAATTTTACTTAAAATTTACCAAATCGATTTGTAAGCAATATTTTAGGTAAAGCACTTTGAAATAAACATTTTTTGTCTCTTGAAATGTTTTCTAAAAACTCTTCCTTTTCGAGATTTTAGCAACTTCATGTCGATTGATTTCAACACGCTTAGGACCGCCATGTTGTTTTGGGTGGTCCGATTTTTATTTTCTTTATGTCATTTTCCTAGTCTTAAATAGAACTTTAAAATGAGGTATCACATGACCATACTTCCCATTTAAAAATGTTGAGTTGCCCCCAAAATCCCCCATTTTTAGGGGACACTCAAAATTTCCGATTGCTTCAAAAGATACTTTGGGCTAAGTTAGTATCGTTCCCCAAAGGATATTTGTTTGTTTTAACAAACACAAAAGTTAAGGGGGGGGAGACTTTTAAGACACGTGGTATAACTGTAGAGTTTCGAGTTTGTAGAGTGTTCGATATGTCCAGCATATTAATTCAAAAATAGCAACCTCTTCGTGGGACACGTTGTATATAATGAGTGCAATATGTAAAATGTGTACAATTTGAGCTAATTGTTACTAATAGTGACAAATTTATTTCGCATCAAGGTAAATTCTCGAATATCTCCAGCAAATGAAGTAGACCAATTAGTATAAATTAATAATGATATTAATCAATTTCTCTGAGAAATAAATAATACATGCAATAGTTTACTAGATATAAATAGTTTAGTTTTTTTAAGTTAAAACTTCTTTAGGCGCACTATGCACACTTTTCCCCGTGAATTCTTTTTTATATGCCTAAATTTGCTAACATGGTTGCTATGGTAGTGAATTGATAGAATAAAACTTGAACACAGAATCTTACAACTTATACCTTTAATAACTCAAACGCGTTTCAAAGTCAAATTCGCCATCTTCAGTGATGCACGATCTACAATAATCAAACTATAACTGTAAACAATCTTGTTTGTGTTATTTTTATTTTTAGCTAAATAGGTAATATGATAAACTTAGAGTAAATAATTTCTTTAATGTTAATGAAATGTAGGAGAAAGGAGGAATTAATCATTGCTCTCGTTGTTATTATCATACTGTTTTGTAATAATTGATTTTAGGGTTAGGTTTTACCCTAATTTTATGAGAAGGACATATGAGCAGGTAAGGGATGCAATTAGATGGCAAATAAAAACCACCAAAGAGATTGCAGATATACTCAAATTAAAAATTAAAAAAATATAGTGCGGTTAGTAAAGTCCAAGGGGATGGCATGGTTTGGGCATGAAGAGCGTATGGGCGAAGAAAGTATACTGAAGAAATTGTTACATGACAGACTAGAAGGAAGAAGAGGAAAGGGAATACCGAGGAAGAGATGGATGCAGGATGTAGAGGAGGACATTAGGGTTATGTGCACTAAACGATGGCGGGAGAAATAAAAATCTAGATAGAAATGAAGACGATCTGAGAGGGAGGCCAAAAAGAACATTAAAGGTTATAGCACTAAGGTAATAAAAATACTAGCTAAATTTGAATTATTTTGTGTGTACGACTGTTTCCTCTAAAGTGCCTTATGTAATAGTTTGCGTTTTGAGTTATGCAGTTTTTTATTAGTAATTGAAATATTTTTCACTAATAATATGGGGCACTTAACGTTTTATATTATCACAAGCTGAAAACTTACTTATGGGCTTTATATAAAATGAGTGAATCGACCTAAAATTGTGGTAATTATTAATAATAATTTATTTAAAATACATTTTCTATTTAAAAAATCAAATCATATAACAACGTAAAAGTAGGTACAAATTAAATTCTCTTGTTGTTCCTGAAAGGTGTTATATTAAGACATTAATTTGTCAGAATTATATCTATTGGGAAAATGTTATTGAGCAAAAATTATACTTCCAGACGATGACGTCTGAATATAAAAACACTTTTCAATGTCATATATTCAAAGTAAAGAACCAAATATGGCAAATAGTAGATAACGAAATCTGTTTTATATATAACTGAACGCGTTGTAAATTTTTAAAAATCCTTGAGATTACAAGTAACAAATAGTGTAATAATGAAACTACGCAAAATCTTGATAACTTTAATTTGGACTAGATTTATGTTCAATAATTTTGTAAATAAACAGTTACGTTTATGTATTTTTAAGGTACACTTTCCTCATTTGCATCTGTATTTCAAGTACTAATGGTGAACACATAAACCAGACTTTTGTGGTAGGAAAAGGATGGAAGTAAACAGTGGTTGACTCGTTTTAAAGCTGACATGACATGACTAGTTATCTGCATTCGGCTTTCTATTAATTTGCAACATTTTACCATAATATTTAATTAAAACCCCCGATGGACGAATCAAGTTCGTCATGGCACAATAATAGAATAAAAGTACATTGAAGTACGGTGTAAGTCTTAATGTACTAAAAGGTTAAATGAGTAATGTGTTTACATCTTTATACATATACCAAAATTTTAACACCTATACCTAGCGACTTTGTATATACAGAGTGTCCCCGAACTCTCTGGACCCTTTTCGTGGATATGTTCCTGGGATCCAAACAAACATATTTCACAGTATAAACATGGGTCTATAGCGCTTATTTTCTCGTCTGTCTGTCTGTCTGTGTTTTTTTACAAAATACTTAGTATTTTTGGAAGTAGAAAGGATATTGAGCTCAAACTTTGTATACCTATTTGTTGCGTAACCTTTTATTACTGTACGAAAAAATAGAACATTATTTTAAATATTTTCAAAATGGCGGCCGTTTATAATTTTTAATTTCAAATATCTCAAAAATCACTAACTTTACAAAAAAATTACAAGAGATAAAAGTTTACTTTTTAGCGAAAAACACAATGTTTTGTTTTTTTTTTCTGTAGCTCAAAGGATAACAGAGATATTGACAAAAAAAAGGAAAAATGTATTTCTTGGTAGATGTCAACAATACAAAGAATTAAAGCTAGAAACAAAATATTTTAAAGTTATTATGAGCTAAAACAATAAGTTGTTTGCATAATGTTCCGAGCACTTTCTGAGCTGATTCCACTAGCAAAAAATAATGAAAAAGTTCATATATTCATAGTTCCAGAAATGCTTCGTTACAGTTATTACAGTTGGCGAAAGATTTCACCTGTGGAAGATTACTCAGAGAAACGAATCCCTATTGAAATATGTAGGGCATTCATTAATGTGTAAACTTTAATTTAATTTACGTAAAATTAGCAGATAAATTTTATAAAATAGGTTCCAGTTCTGTAACTGCAGTAATTGTTGCGATATTTGAACCGAAACGCAAAATTCGGTCTCAAAAAACATGATATACATAAGTCCTGTTTTCCTTTTCCATTTACATAGAATATAGGCGAAGTTATGGTTTGTTTAATATTGCAACATTTCCATTTTTTACGTTAACATTTCTAATTATCTCTCTCTCTGTGTAATTCTCACAGATTATACTCTTACTATAAAGCATTTGTTTATCAAATATGTCCATACTAGTGGCTTGTAGGGGCTAAAACCCCTAATTTATGTTTAGTTACTGATACATAAAGTGAAATAAACTATGTAGTCATTTTGAAAACTTTATTTATTAAAACGAAGTATTACAGCAAAACTTCTTTGAAAAAGAATATTCTTTGCGTAATATCCACAGTTGTACTTTTCCTGTTCACTGGTCTTTTTGATGACTAAGTACTTTTACATCTTGAGGTGTTTTTACTCGGCTAAAAGCCACGTATAGCTGGCCGTGTGTGTAAACTGGTGACGGTAAGTAAATGCCGATTTTGTCAAAGTTTTGACCCTGAGTTTTATTAATTGTTACAGCAAATGATATACGTATTGGAAATTGTACTCTTGTCATGTGGAAAGGCATGGTAGGGTCTGTTGAAATGATTTTTATCCTGGGTAAGAAAATTACAGTACCTTTTCCAAACCCTGTTATTATTTCTAGTTTTAGACATTTGTCATACATTTCCAACACCAACATTCGCACTCTATTTACTAAACCGGAACCCATATTCATGTTTCTTATTAGCATAACAATTGTACCACATTTTAACTTTAGTCTATGAGGTGGCATTCCTGAAGGAGTTATAGAATTTATATACTTAACTGGGATGTTTAATTTCTCGCTTAGATCGTATGATACCACTCCATCTACACTGAAATACTCTTTAAAATCACCTTCAATTAAATTTAAAACATCGTGGTTAATTCTATAGCAGTTTTCATCCAAAGGACAGATGATTGCAATATTTTCTAGCAATCTCCACATTTATTGAGTCGCCAAAGACATGCCTGATCAGTAAATCCTCTGAAATTATATAATCTTCAGGAATGTTAATATAATCTCATCCTCTGTTACTTATTGATGTTCCATTGCCTATTTGAAGAAGCCAATTAGAAAATAATCTTTCACCATCATTTGCGCGCATATTTTTTTCAAATGGATGAGTGTACTGTATTTCCAAATTCTGCTTTTTTGAATGCAAGATTCGATTATTTGTATTCTACCAGACAACGGCACCACAGGCAAAACCTGCCTAAAACCACCACCAAAAAGGACTACTTTACCACCCATGTGCATTTGTCCATATACTGGGTCCAAACACTTCATTACATCTTTTAGTAGACGGTCTATACAATCAACAGCTGCAGCAGGCACCATCGGAAGACTCATCTATTATAATTATAGAAGCTTCTCTGAGAATAGTAGCTTTATCGGAATTAGCCTTGATTGATGAGACCGATGAGGGTAGAACGGGTACAGGAAGGCCAAATAAACGGTGTAGTGTAGTGCCTCCGTCTAAAAGAAATGCTGCTATCCCAGTCCAAGCACCTGCTAAGGCAATTTGGCCTCGACCTCTGATTATTTTCAAAATACATGAGTATATGAAATTCTATCCACATCCCCCAGCAGCTTCTAAAAATAATAGTTTCTCTTACGTATCCCCTGATATTTCATTTAAGATTCGATCAACGACCATCTTTTGTTCAAAATTAAGCTTATTATACATGTCTACGCCTAAAGCAGCTTGTTCCTGCAGATTGCATGTGGGGTTTTCAATCACGACTTCAGGTGAAACTGGTTGGCCGAGAGTAGAGCATTTGAATCCATTTTCTCTCAGAATATTCTGGATTTGTCGTAATGGTCCATTTCTGACTCATGAGGATCAATGTAATTCATATCTTCGGTTAGTTTCTCTTTGAAGGTAGTTCATAATGTTAAAGGTGACGTTGGTTCACAGAAACAGCAAATGAATGCAAATAATAATTGTCTGAGCTGATGTGGCATTTGTATATTCTGTAATTCCTCCAAGCAACGGTGCCATTCTTGATCGTTTTGAAGGAGTCCACGTGATAAAACTGCCTCTTTAAAAGTATCATATGTTGTACCATTATAGTTCCGTAAATCTTCAAACGATGTAGCACCCTTAACATGAAGTAACAATATGCGTAAATAAAACCTATTTGAATCATTAGGTGCAACATTATACATCCTTCCTGTACCTTTAACAATCCCTCTCTGTCGAGGAATCCACTCATTACCCGCAAACCGATAATGTTGAGGAATTTCATTGTATAAATACTGGCGGGCAGTGGGTTCGCGGTTGATTAAATTAAACCATGTTGTGAGAGTTGTACGCTTTTCTTCAGATGAATTAAGTGAAGTCTGTTCATTTCCTTGTTTGAAATATACGTTATGACGACCCTCTTCATGAACTTCCAATGGAATAATTACATGAGATTGTTCATCCATCTCATTAGAATGGAGGCGAAAAATGCTCTCATGAGAACTTACATATCGCATATTATAAAAGTTTTTAGTTTCATCGTAGACTATTGCATTGTTAGGTTGATTAACATTACTTACAAATGCTATGCATGCAGAATCATAACCTTTATATACATTCTTAAATAAATACTTTACAGAACGAACTGTGGGACAAATTTCTACATTAATGTGCGCATTATACTTAAGTAACATATAATTGTTATAAGGGACAACATCTTTATTATCAACTTGTTGGATACCTTTCCTTGCAACTATTCCATTATTTTTTCGGTGGTAGTTGGGGTATCCATAGTTATTTTCTATAGTTTCCTCTAGAAACTCTTTTGGCTATTTCTTAGCGCAACAATTGTTTTTCATGCAAGGAGATTTATTATTGCGTTGAGCACATGGTCCGTGTATCATATTCCTTACGACAATATTATGAAGTGTAGGAAATTCTTGTGGATCTGGTAGTTCGGCACAGACGCTTTGGTCAATTTGAGCTGGTTCTCGGAACTTTGATCCTTCATCAAGAATCAATAGCATTGTGGCAATGTGACAGGCCACGTTTTTGGAATTCTATTACATAAATATATGCATTTACCATTCCGAAAACATTATTTTTTAATACATCTCTTTTTATTTCATTTAGTTTTCTCTAAATACCCTAGAAACAATGTCAGAACGATCTGTTAGGGTTTCGTTTGCATTAAGAGACAAAAGTATCTCTGGCCAATTAGGATTACAGGTAATTGTCAAAAAAATATTTGGCTTACCAAACTATTGAACGATTGCCATGGCGTCTTGATACCTTTAAATCATGTTCAATGAAGATGGTGGCACAACAATTTTACCTGCAGTAAGATTATTAAGTTGAGCTCTATTCAATACAAAATCTTGGAGACCCTTGTAATGCTCGATTCGTAGTTCTGACTGATGGTTTTTTATGTAGTTTAATCGCTAGCCTTCGACTCGTGTGTACATGTCTACAACAAACTGTTGAAATTGTGTTTTTAAGGCATAAATATTTGAGAACCCCTCATGGATCGCTAATCTGTAATACGCAAACTGTAACATTGTTAGCCTTTCTCGTTGTCTTTGTCTTCTTTGGCCATTGTGAATTAATTTTGGATCCCATCCAGGTTCTCCAAAAGGAAATAAAAGGGGATATACCATTTTGTCGCAGTGAGGGCTCATAACCGATAACAGTGTGGGTCCACCTTGTCGGTGGTGAACTACGACGTGACGGTTTTGTGGTGGAACTGAAAACTGCAGCTATTTCATCAGGTTTATTGAATCTTCTCATATCCATCGGAATATTGTCGATAAAACGAATTTCTAGGCTGCGGTTTTGTTCCTGGTGCTGAATTATATCAGCTGCTTTTTTGTAGGTTTGAGAGTATTGGTTAACAGATAGTATGTTTGTTAACTTAGTCAGTGTATCTTGTTTTAAATTCTTATTTTCATTCCGTTGCAGCCGTATATCAGTTGCTACTGCGTGTCAATAAAATAAAATTTACCATATGAGGGTAAATCACGATTTAGGGGTAACAAGTCAGAAATATATCGATGAATTTGTCCTTGAACTTTTAAACAATAAGGTCCGTTTCCTGGAATATCTTTCTGTGTAGCAGAAAAAGACGCGAAACCCATTACACTGTTATTTTATGTTTTTTTATGAAATTTGAATCATGCAGCATTGATTCTTTTAGTTTGTCATTTATATGTGGCTGTGGCATAATAATTAGTAAATTGTAACAACATGCGTTGAAATGTCCATTTGTTACCTCCTCTGTAAAATGAAATGCTCCACAGTGATTGCAAGTCTTGCTTAGAAGACCTAAACTATGAGACACAACAATTAATTCATTTTCCAAAGGTCTTCTAAAAGCGGATAATCGTTCTATGACATCGTTCCCTTGTGGATTTCTTTGGTCTCTTACTCGCCGATCTGCATTACGTCTGTCCGCTACACATTCCTGAACACTCTCCCACGTCTTGCTGGTCTTCCCCTAGTTGATAACATGATAGAATTTATGCAAAATATTAAGAAAATTATAATTAATGTATGAAAAGTTAATAGAACAGCCACACAACCCTAAAAAAAATCACACTTATAAGGTTTCTCTTCTATGTGTGTGTCAACGTTTATCTTTTATAGGTTAATAAGTAGCACATTTTATTTAACAATATAATTTACATTAACTGTCATATTATTTTACAGAACAGCTGTTTTATTGTATTTATTTATTTATTTAATACCAAATGTTTTAATGTAAACTACATAACAGATATTTTATGTTTTTAATGTATTTATTTAATACCAAATGTTTTAATGTAAACAAAGCAGATGTTTTTAAATTCTCATGTATTTCTTATGGGGATTTTTGTTTTTCGGGGACCCCAAAAATCCCTTATTTTTTAATTTTAGAAAACCTTATAATTTTCCCTCGTTCCTTGAATTGATACCTTTAATGTGATACCTCTCCCATCTTCCTCCGATTTTCCAAATACCCACAATTTTGAATCTAAAATTTCACTTACAGAATTATATATAAGGATTAAACCCTTTTAGGCATCTAAAACTTGGTTTAATTATGCCCTATAACAACGTTAATACTTGAAGTGAGTATAATTCAATACTATTATAATGCACCTTATTGAATAATTTTTAGTATTTAAGTATCAAGCCATCCATAAAGAACTTCAATAATTATGTAAAAATTGAAATTAAGTTGTGGCTCTCAAAGTTAAGCCTAGTTCATTTTATGCTTTTTAGTTTGATTAAAACGTGATAACAATTCCATTGAAAAATATAAAGTAAGCAGAGTTTTTGATATATTTGTACTTAACGTTTGCTTAAATTAATATGTTATTCTGGACTTCGCCAAGTTCGTAACATAATAAATGATCTAAATTGTAAAAGTTAAAAGTGAATTTTTATTGGTCATACACTCTTTAAAATTAATAACTTAGATGCCGTACTTCATTTAAAATGTCATCTGCGAGCCTTAATCAGTTTAAATTAATGCAGTTTTATTGAGATGTCAAAAGATCCAATTACTCAGTTATTTAAGTAATTACTAAACATTGTATTGCAACTTTAACGCTTCAGGCCGAATAAAATACAAAATTATACCGACCTTGAAAATTGCACAAACAATTTTTTACAAGGTCGGTTCATAATTTATTGTCTGTTCTGAACCTGCGCAATCTTTTCGAGGTTTGAATTTTAAATACGTGGTATTGAATTTATTTTAAATGTTTTTATTCCACAACTAATAAATTACTCGGCTACATCCTTGAAACTTTTCTGCGATATTGGTATAAATTTGGAGTCAAGTTCTACTGCATACATCTATTGTTTTTGACCATCCAGACACTTGCATCGAGTTTACACATCATGAATTCAAAACTTTGTATTGCTCTGCAAGTCTTGCTTCTCTGTGGTGTAAGTACTATTGTTTAAATATTAAAATTGTTAAAGTTTTGCGCAAATTACGAAACAGTTATTTAACATTAAATTACATTACATAACATTACATTTAGCAACAAATTTATTTTTTGTTTATTATTACAATAAAATTTTCTCTAAATTATGGATAGTTTATTTGACAAACTAAATAATCATAGGATAAAACTAAATGCTAGGTAAATATATTTCCTACGCTAGTTTGGTTTCGTGAAGGGGCAAAATGCCTCCTACTCTCCCATGTCTTAATATGATATTACAGTTCGAGGCAAAATGCAATTTAGACAATGTATTAGTAATTTTTAATAAATTGCTATGTGTTAGTTTTAAACTCCACTACATTCTAATTAAAATCGGACTTTTGCAACGCTGCACAAGAAACTAAAGTTTACAAAATCAGTAATAACATAATTGTATTCTTAATTGTTTGCACTAATAGCCGGTTACTATAGTAAATAATTGAAACCCATACGTTAATAAATGAAGGATCTCCCGTTAATCATTTACATTATATTCCGAAAGTCAGATTAATATTTTCAAGATTATATATTAATTTAATAGTTTATTGCAATAAATGTGATGCTATGTTTCAATTCAATAAAATATTTTAAGAAAAAAAATAACTTGAATCTCTCATTATCTTTAATGAAACTTTAATTACAGAGAAGTGACATTTTACAAACATGTGGCAAATTAATTTTATGAGATTAAGTTGACTGACTAGATTTGTTCTCGTATTTATATTTACATTAACCTTAATTTAATAGAGTTAATTAACACTAGTAGTTCATCATTAACCTATCAAAAACCTTTCATTACTTTTAATAAAAGTTTAATTACAGAGAAGTGACATTTTACAAACATATGGCAAATGAATTTTGTGAGATTAAGTTGACTGACTAGATTTGATCTCGTATTTATATTTACATTAACCTTAATTTAATAGAGTTAATTAACACTAGTATTTCATCATTAACCTATCATTAAAATTTCATTACTTTTAGGTTTGACAACCATTATTATGTTGTGAATATACACGAATGTCTTTCGGCCAGACGAGGACATTGCCAAAAGAATGTGTACAGTAAATTACACCGAGACTGAACTAAACATATTTAGAGAGACAAGAAATTGTATTAAAACGAGAACAATTTCAGTACATACTTTATGGTTCATGCGAAATAGGCTGCACGTCATTCCAATGAGGAAAACCGTTGCATAAATTGCACAAAACATTTATTATTTATTGTATTTTAAAATTTATAATTCCACAGCATACAAATAAATCTTCTTTTTCTTTAAAAATCTGATTCGTTGTTGGTATAAATGCGGCAGTAAGTTCTATGGTAGACTTACTTTAGGTTTGTGTTCTATTTAGACAGTTGCATTGGTTTTAAACGATCACCAGTGCCTTCTTAATCATGAATGTCAAAATATGTTTTGTTCTGCAAGTCTTGCTTCTTTGTAGTGTAAGTAGAATTGCTTGAAATATTTACTTTAGACGAAGACAAGCTTAATATTTAATAATATAATTTAAATGCTAGTTTATTACGATAAGGTTAAACATATTATGATGTATATTAAAATTATAACCTGATGAAAGAATGATCAAAAAAATATTATTCTGTTGGAAAACATTTACCGTTAGGGCGAAATCCTTTTATAAGGGACTATTCTAAAAAAAAAATTTCAAAGTGGATAAGCTCAAAAAATTTTAAAATAAATTTAAATATAGATTTACAATTCTGAAAAAACTATGTTTAATCTTAAAATAAAAGTCTTAATAAGAGCGTGAACCAATAACAACTCTAGAAATACAATTCCCTTAAAACTAGACTGTAAAAGCCCAATGCGTTTTAAAAGTCAGCCGATTCAGTTAATTTACGAAACATATGTTTCTATAATTTTGTTACTAGAAATTAGAGGTTAAGTTTGTTATAGAAAAACAATTATATACAATAATTTTATTCAGATATTTTAATACTTTTTCAATATTATTTTTTTGACTAATTTCTTATTGTTTATTTTGATGTTTTACGTAACAATTTGTAAAAGAACTCGAAAACATTTACTGTCATTATTTTGAATTTAGCTTGCTCAAATCGTATGTATGACTTATCAAAATTATTTAAAATACTTTAATTGAGTTTTAAAGATATACACAACTTTTATTGTTCGTTTTTGGGTACATAATATTGCTTTTTTTATTGAATCTTAATATAATTATAATCAAAATTGGAGAATTCATCTTTTATATTTTACAAAATAAGTATTTACAGTGATGGCATAAAAAACAAAGTAATACAAATTAATATTAAAATGTTTATAAAAGTAAACGAAATATTATAAAATAAAGTAGATAGTAAACAAATTACTGCAAGTAGTGAAATAATCTATATTTTTTAAATTTTTAAAATGTTTTTTATGTCCTGTTAGGCGAAAAATTTAACAGTCCCCCTAAACTAAATTTATAAAAAAACAATAAAAACTATTCTAACAATTAATAAAACGCCAGTTCGTCCAACACTTTAAGTTTTAAAAAGTTCAACATTTTATGCAAATTAAGTTGGTCAAAGTTTAAAATTTCAAAGTTATTTTATTGGATTAATAAAATACCCAAAAGTATACGAAATATTATAAAATAAAGTAAGTAGATACTAAACAAATTTCTGCAAGTAGTGAAATAATCTATATTTCTATAAATTTGTAAAATAGTTTTTTAAGTTGTGTTAGGCCAACAAAAATTTAACTGCCCCCCTAAGCTAAATTTTTAAAAATCTATAAAAACTGTTCCAACAAATAATAAAACGCCAGTTCGTCCTACAGTTAAAGTTTTAAAAAGTTCAACATTTTATGCAAATTAAGTTGGTCAGAGTTTATAATATCGAAGTTATTTTATTGCATTAATACCCATACTTGAGCAAGTGAAACTTGTATTATGTATTTTTGAATGTTCATGCGTTGATTTAAAATGAATTATAAATAAAGTAGATCGGAAACAAAAAAGGAATTAATCGTTACATTGTTACTAATTATTCTCATATTCAGGATATATAAGAACTAGTGGACCCGGCAATGCTTCGCTATTGCTTAATTTGAAACTTTGAAAGCCTGTAATTCGTATCCCGTGTAATTCA
>JAGFPH010002043.1:122241-141578 GCA_018207615.1 Philaenus spumarius
GCTCAATTATACTTTAACTGTTTAGTTTCTGTTGTTAAACTATGTTAATTTATTTGCTTTACAATACAAGTTTTTAATAAACAGTTAAAATAATTTAATCTACTGTGTAGTTCATAATGAAACTATTCCATAATGGTAAATTTCTACATTCAAATCGCTAAAAGAAATAAGGAATGTTTCAATGATAAGTTGTTTGAACCAAATACATTCCATAATTTTGTGTTTTTAAATTTAAAAGACAGATTGTCATAGCTAGAAGGAAGGAGTAAGCCGAAGTGCATTGGTTTGCCTCCATGTCAATAGAACAGAAATATAACATCAATTGAGTCTCCTCAACCATGTTTTTACTAGTATCGTTTACAACGAAGCTCCTAAATAAAAATACAACTTATGTGATAGAAAACCTAGAGAATCATCAAATAATTGCCAAGGGCCTTCGTCTCCACTTAACACAGAACAAACAGTTCTACCATTTCTAAACAGTTAATAATAATGCAATATCAGATTAAGATCATGTAAAGCCAGAATGTATTTTAAAGTTATTTTGAGATTTTTATGTAAATATTAAAACTAGAACGTTAAATGATTCATTGTAATTTAATTGTGTGTGGACTAT
This sequence comes from Philaenus spumarius, assembly GCA_018207615.1. Taxonomy (NCBI): domain Eukaryota; kingdom Metazoa; phylum Arthropoda; class Insecta; order Hemiptera; family Aphrophoridae; genus Philaenus; species Philaenus spumarius. The sequence goes on from JAGFPH010002043.1 coordinate 122,858, forward strand.
TATAAAATGATTAGTATTTCAATTTCTGATTTTGCAATCCTATTTTATTATTTCGTGGTTTTACAAATGTTTTCAGATATATGCTCTTTCAAATAGTCATCTTCAAAGCTTGCAGTACATTTTTGGTAGTATGTTTTTATCGGTGTTTATTATTTTTAAGCCGGAATGTTTTTAATTTGTACATTCTCGGAAAGTAAATAAATGTATTTTTCGTTCCTTTTGAACAAACAACATTTTGAATAAAATTCTTTCTTCACTGTGGATAATGTACAACAGTATTTACTGACGTAATATTTTAATATTTTCGGAAAACGTATTTATATTCTTTATAATATTTGATCAAGTATTTTTCAGTTTCTATATTTTGGTTTTCAATTCGTTGAGTCTGACCTTAAGTCGTAGTTTCTAGACAATGGCAGCTACAAAAACAAATTTTAAAAAAACATTTCAATGTCATATTTTAAAATTCAAGATTTGAATTTATCTCGATAATCAATAGATAATGGAAATTTCTTTAATTTATCTAAGAAGTTTTAAATTTACTACTTGGAAGGTCAATCCCTGTTTCACATGCGAACCTTTTACTTCCTCATATGTGCTTATAATTTCTCTTTCAAATATACATAAACTATTCTTATCAGCAGGGTTTCTCTTTCAAATGTACATAAACTATTCTCATCGGAAAGTTTTCTCTTTCAAATATACGTCAATTATTCTCATCAGCAGGTAACATGGTCCACTCTTCTAATTCATAAATCACAAATGGTCTAATGATTGTCTTGTGCAATTTGACTTTTAAGTTTTTTTTTATATAAAAGGGTTGATTTAATCAGCCTAAAGTTGGCAAAATAGGTTCTGTTCCAAACAATTATCCTTTTATTGATCTCTACTGTGACCTTGTTCTCTCAGTTCAGAAGACAACCCAAGAAGCACTTCACGTTCTTAAAGGTTTGTTTTTCAATACCTACCTCATTACATCTTCTGAATTCAAACGCTGGATCTTCATGTACTTAGTTTTTATCCCCTCAGCCCTATTTATCTACAAGTACCTTCGTTTAGCTCTTCTCTTCCAACATTGTAATCATTTCTTTCAGAGAAGCCAGATTTATTCTCACCAAAACTATGTCATTAGCATAGACACAAGCGTGATTAGACTTGTGCAATATCAGCCCTTCTAAGTTCCGTTCTTTCAATGCCACATGTAGTACCAAGTTGAACAACACTCCAGACAAAGAATCTTTGGACTCCAGTGTTACACTAAAACCTTTACTAATCTTACCTCCAATTAATACAGTGACTAGATAGAGACAGTGTGGCCAAGTGTGGTCTTGTTTCCTATTGGTCAAGATGTCGGCAGCCATGTTTTTCCTAAATTCGTATCTGTTAACATTACATTCATTCACGTTTACATATTGTAAAAGCGATTTTACCGATTTTTTAACAGATATTTGTTAGTTTTTACTTTAAAATAAACGTAATAGTTATTTTAAAGCGATTTGTGTTGAAGTATGTGATATTGCACCAAATTAATAAGGAAATGACAGCAGATTAGGCTACTCCCGCCACTCTACGGAATCGTTTCAGCGCGCATATTTCAGAAGTAAGTACATACCAAAGTCTTTTATTTACAACATTTTAAAAAGTTCATAACATAGGCTAATCCTTTTTATCAATAGAAAAGATAAATGCAATAAATATTAGTATTACGCAATTTTAAGAACTGTTTTTGGCCCAAACCTAGTCTATAATTTCGTCCGTGTTAGCCCTACGTTTGTTTATAGTTTTCAAATTAAATTGGCATAGTTATTTTTTCTGTACAATCTAAGACGAGAACCACATTAATAAGTAGGCCTAACTGAAATAATGAGGGAAATTAGTAATGAAACCTGTTTTTCGGCCTTAAATAACTTACTTGAAAATCTTGAATTGCCTATAACCTCAAAGTCAAAGAATTGTAATTTCGATGTTAAATTGTTGTTAGAGACATTAATTTTATTATTAGATTTTAATTGAAATAGAAATAAATGAGTTAGTTAGAAAAGTTTTAATTGCTTCGCTTATTTAAAAAAAAATCTGATGGAAATAAATGCATTGTAAAAATCAGAAAGTGTAACTTTAAAAATATTTAATTTGTAAAATTTATTCATTGATAAAAAAGGCTAATTAAGAACAGGATAATAATTTTGCATTTTTATTTAGGCCTATTCGTTGTTTTATTTTTCGTTTTGTTATACTTTGAATTTTTGATATTTTAATTTATTCATTAAGTTAGGAAAAATTTCAAATTTAGCTTTAAGAAAATCATTTTTAAGATTTTGCTTTTCAAACTGAATTGAAACCTAAAATCAGTAAATACAAATTCCATAATTAACTTGCCACAAAACTTTAACTCTGGGGAATTTTAAGCAACAAAATTGTTGTTTAAAATTTATGGTGCATTTGTTATATAAGTTGAGAATTAAATATAATTAAAAAAATGTCATTATGACCAGTCAAATACTTTTTCAGATAGATACAAATTATTGAAAATTTGGTTCCTTGAAAATAATACAAAACCTTGACTTTTATTCAAATAAACCGCATAAATAATGTAATTGAACTTCAAAATGTTTTTTTTAACATAGAATTGAACAAAGAAAATAATATAGTGCAACTTGTTTTGATATAGCTTTATTAGTTTGTAATTAACGTCAGTAGGCTACTCAACTATCGGCATAGGCTAGTAAAAAATGTGATAGTAGGCTAAATCATTATTTTTTATAGGTTATTTCATTTTAAACAACTTATCTGCTTTCTAACTACTTTTTAACATTTAAAAAGTTGTTTACGAGGCCTTTATGAAATAAAACAAAAGGTTTTATAAATATTTTGAAAATAAATTACATTATACTTTATGGCAGATAACATTACTTTTAGGAAAAACATGGCGGCCGCTTTCATGTGGCCACACTGTCTCTATCTAGTCACTGTACCAATTAACGCCTCGACCTGCGATCTGTCCGTAGTGAGTTCAACTAATTTCTTTTCATATCATATCAATACTATCAAATGTCTGACTTAACACGTTCACTGCTACGCAAATTTCGTATTTCCTATGCTAGGAGCTGACCTTTTAGTTTTTATATTTATAGTCTAAATGAGTATAAATTACTTTATTTTTTATTTTTGAACCTTTCTACGTATTATTCACTAATATTTTAAAGCGGACGCACGTGTGCGTCCATAGCACATAGGCTTAAAATTGGCATGCGAAGCACACAATGCTCTGTGTATTGAAAATAATCCCAATAAGGGGGCTGGCGTGGAAGAACGCAAGCATTGTGTATTGAAAATACTCTCAATATGCGGGTTGGCCTTGCAATGCACTGTGCGTTGGCCGCTTTTCATAGTGTTCAGTGTCAAGCTCACATGTGCGTCCTTAGCAGTGATCGTGTTAAAATATTTGTAGGTCAATATGTTCTCTAGCATTTTTCCATTGTTAGTCAGTAAGTCTTGGTATGATTGCCCTATCTAAGATCGAAATGACTATCGAAAGCACAAATTTTTGTTACCTTTATCAAACATTTATATATTGTCTAAAAATCACTTACATAGTACGGATTAAAATTTATATAAGTGTATGTTTTATGGCATAAGCCTAATAAACTGAAAATGTAGAGTGTGTTTTTATATCTTGCTTATGTAAAACACATAGATGATGAGTATTTTATACTATCATTATAATATTATACTAGCATATATATACATATTTCCCAGTGCACAATTTTTTTTTTAGAAAAAAATAAACTCCCATGTTGTTGTCATATTTTTATAAAAATGGGGCCTACGCAATACCTAAATCCCAATGAAAACTAATTATTATTTCATAAAAAATTATAAAAATAAAATATAGTAAAACATTTTATTTATTAAAATAATTATTTATTCCAATAAATAGAATGTGCAATGTTTCTGTATTTTAAAATGAATACACATCTAATTGTATGTAGAACAAAATACGTAGAAAAATTGAAAATCTGAACTTCTTGGCTCCACCCTATTAGATTGGATTATCGGAGAGGAGTTTACTTAGCATACATTTTCTCGTTTCAACGAGGGCTTCAAAATGAGGTATCACACAATAAAGGTTACTATTTAACATTTTTGACTTGCCCCCCCCCCCCCCCCCCTAACCGAATAAGAATAAAATTCATTCATACCCATAAAAGGTGCAGAAATTTCCCTACTATAACTTCCTGAAAGTTTGGCGTTATTACGTGTAACAGTTTTAAAATAACTAATGGGTTGCGGAACTTGTGCATCACTCTGTATAGGTCACTAACATTTTAAATAAAGTAAAACACCTTTACAATTCATCTCATGACCTCTGTTGCCCTTTGTTTAACATCGTCGTTAAGGAAAAACATACAGTTTGGTCATAGGTGCGCACCTAGTAGCTACCCTGTACTGCTAGAAACCCAAAGACTAATTTCCCTACAAATGACTTAAAATTTCCCTCTAAGTCGAAATTTTCCATCCAAGCACAATCATTCGAACAAGTTTCTTCCAGCGTAGAGTGTATTTTTTATTCCTTGGTTATGTATAACACATATATGGGCATTAGGCTCCCATTACATTATCATATATTCTATAAAAGTTATTTTACTTAAATGTTTGGTTGTGTAATGGCACATATTTTATACAATATTTTTTATGATAATATTTCTTTCGTAAAATGTATAAAGTTTGCATTACCCTTTTACATTTTATTTCTTCAAATCAGAGTGTAAACAAAAATAAAGGAGGAAAATAAATATTGTTGGTAACTTGAGACGACAAAAAAAAAACTGTTATAAGTGAAAGAACTGCAATTGCTGTAAAACCATATAGCCCAGTCGGTATAGGTTACAACTACCAGTAATTAGCAATACGGCTGAATTTTTTTTTATAAGTACATTAAAGTATTTAGATTAACATAAAAAAAGTTTACCAGTCTATCGATTTCCCAAAGTCGAAAAAAAAATCGATTATCATTTTTTTTCGATTATCCTTAATATTTCGAGTTGGAATGAAGATAGAGAAAAATAAAAAATACCACCGTGTAGGGGAGGTATTTTTCAACAAAAAAAAAGGTCATATGTATTTATTTCTTCCGAGCAATGGTTTGTCCGGAAAAAATCGATAATGCAGGTAATTTTCAAGATAACAAGTTGAGACTCAGCATAATTGTTTAAAATATATATTTTAACTCCTATGTCACGTTTCATTTCGATATATTAAAATTTTGCCAATTTAGAATGAGCCAACGCTTCATATATGAATAAGATGTCCCCTTTTAGTGATTTCCCCTGCTTCAAAATACATACCTGCATTATCGAATTTTTTCCGGACAAACCATTGCTCGGACGAAATAAATACATATGACCTTTTTTGTTGAAAAATACCTCCCCTACACTGGGGTATTTTTTATTTTCCTCTATCTTCATCCCAGCTCAAAATATTAAGGATAATCGAAAAAAAAATGATAATCGATTTTTTTTCGACTTTGGGAAATCGATAGACTGGTAAACTTTTTTTTATGTTAATCTACATACTTTAATGTACTTATAAACAAAAATCAGCCGTATTGCAAATTACCGGTACTTTTGGTCAAAATTGACCTTTACCGACTGGCCTAATAAGGTTAAATCTAACTGTGCCAAGTTAGATGTTATATACCGGTAAAATTGACTTCCGGAAATTTCCCTCCATCTAGCATCTAACGGCCACCAACTGTCTAGCTATAAGCACTCAAAACCTGTATTTACTGCGGGCTCCTTGCTTTCGTATCGCTGTGTCTTAAATGGTGTTTGAGCTGAAAAACAACGAACAGCAATTATTAAATGGCCAACTGTAGCTATGAAGAACTCAAAATAAACCCGTGGTGTAGTTTCTGATAATGCGATACATGTTAAATGAAGAAGGAGGAAAGAGGTCACAAGACGGGTTATAAGGCATGGTATTTTAATATATAAAATTAATAATGAAACATACGATACAAGCATTTGTGAATGGCTTCGTCAAAAGAGCAAAAGATGATTATAGCAATACCTAAAAAATGTATCGTCAATTCCCCCCCCCCCCCCAAATCGTTATTTATGACTATTTTTGTAGAATGAGTACCACTATTTCTTTAAACAAATTTAAAAATCCTATTCGGCACTTCCTACAGGTTGCTGGTATTTAAACATTTCCATTTATTCGTCCTTTGCGCTAATGGATGCAGTTATACAATTTTAGATAATATTTAGGTTTAAATTCATATTGAACGGAATTGATACTGTTCCTACTAAGGAAGTTATGTATTTTATTGTTCTTCAACCCATTATTTTTTTAACTCCTCGTATTAAGGGTTTCAATTGTAAATAAAGTTTCTTCTTGCCACCTCTTACGCTAACGGTTGCAGTTATCAATAAAGATTCTTTTTGGCACCTTTTACGCTAAGGGTTGCAGTTATCAATAAAGTTTCTTCTTGCCATCTCTTACGCTAAGGGTAGCAGTTATCAATAAAGTTTCTTATTGCCATCTCTTACGCTAAGGGTGGCAGTTATCAATAAAGTTTATTTTTGTCACAATTTGATCTAACGGTTGTAGTTATCAAAAAGTTCCCGGCCGGCAAAGGTTTTTGGTGATAGAAGATTTAAAACCATATCATACAGGTGAGCCTAAAATGTTTATCAATATTGTGTCGTCTACTAATGAAGTAATTTATTTTTGTTGTGAGACCTCATTTGTATCACTCCTCGTGAGAAAGGGTTGGTCGTACACGGAATTGATTCACATTTACAAAAACTCTGAATGGAGTTGTTACTCTGCATATTAAAGGGTTATGATTTTAGTTTTTCAACAACTCTTTTTTTTACCCCATGAGCCCATGAGCTTTTGGTGATATCAAAAGTCATTCAATCAATTTGTGTTCAACCCTTATTAGGGATAATCGTTAAATGGATGCAATATTCGTTATACTCAGGGAGTTTTAGTTAATTTTCAGTTTAGAAAAATACCTTTACCACTTTTGAATACTTGGTCCGATTTTTCTCACTATCTAACACAATCGAGATGTCCATCTCTTTAGTTTACGTACCAGTCTGGAAGTAATTTGTGGTAAGTTATTGCAGTCACCGTTTCCATGAAAAGTTTTACATCTTTAGAACAAAAACTTTTGAGTCTAGAAACCCCGAAACGAAAAACTTGGTAGAAATTTTCCGGCATTTTCTTCCGAATCAACCTAATATAAAGCAAATGCAAAATATCATCCTTATCCAAAATTATTGCGGTATTTTGAATTGCATATAACTAATAAATAAAATATTGTGGTTGAATTATTTTTGAGGAATTTTGGTCAATATTTAAATAATAAATCTCCGCGCGGGATTTTCAGGTTAGCTGCACCTATAAGAGGGCCTGCTGTCCATCGCTGAACCGAGTAAATCATACGAATCTCTTGCAACAATTTTACAAATTTACACTCACATTAGCACATATGTCATATACCGGGTGTCCCACGAAGAGGTCCCTATTTTTGAATTGATATGACAGACGTATAGAGCGCGCTACAGACTTGAAATTCTACAGTCGTGACTAACACATATGTAAAAGAAATACCCCAGAGTATCAGTTAATTCTGACTGATCCAAACAAAATGTCGGAAAAGCAAAAAAACAACAAAATCAGCAATCGTATTTTAAGGGTAAACCTACTTTTATTTAGAATAGGACCAACTAAAGCTGTTTAGACTATTTTAAATCTATCAGCTGACTGCGTGTATCCACAACAATGAACATATTTGGTAATAAACATTGGCATTTGTTATTAAGTTGCATTGTAAAGTGTCTTATGTACCATGCCGTTTTCAACTGAGCAAAAAGTGAAATGTTGTTCCTGGGCTATTGCCTTTGAAAATGATTATGAAGTAATAAGGTGTTTAAGGGAAAGGTACCCAGGTGTAGTTCCACCGTCGAGAAAATCTATTCGTAAGTGGAAGACTATCCTACTAGAAACGGGGTCAATACAAAAAAAATACCATAGATCCTCCAACATAGAAAATGAAGAAATCGTATGTGCTGCTTTCATGGAATTTCCAAATACGCCTAATTCAGTTAGAAAGGTGGAATCTGCTACAGGGATACCGAAGTCATCTGTCCAAAGATATGCCAAAAAGAACAAAATCAAACATTATAAAACTCATTTAGTTCACGGACTGCTTGAAGATGATCCTGACAGACGATTGGAATTTTGTTCGAAAATAATTGAAAAGACTGACGTAGATAGCAAATGGCATGAAGGAATCGTGTTTTCAGATAAAGCGACATTTTATCGAACAGGAACTGTAAACAGGCATAATTGTCATTACTATAACACAAAAAATCCACATATCTTACAAGAAGAGAAATTAAAATCAACAGGTATAACAGTTTGGGCTGCTGTTACCAAGGATGGTGTTTTGTCGTATGACATATCCCGACAAACAATGACTGGAGAAAGGTATGCATCAGTTTTAAGCAATAACATAGTTCCTCATCTTTCTCAGCCTGAGATGAAAGACGTTTTTTTCCAACAGGATGGAGCTCCTCCACATTATGCTAATGTGGCCAAAGCAGTTTTGGACCAAAATCTTCCTAACCGTTGGATAGGTCATGGCAGCAGCTTCATGGACTGGCCCCCAAGGTCTCCAGACTTGACTGTTTGTGACTTTTCTGTGGGGATTTTTGAAGGAGAAGGTTTATTGTCATAACATTGCGACAGACGATGAACTAATGAGGTTGATCGAAGAGGAACTGTTGTTGATACCTCGAGAGTTGTTCAGCAAAGCGTATGACTGTTTTCTATTTCGTTGTCATCAGTGCATTGCGATCGATGGACATCAGTTTGAATAAGGTTTATGGATCAAATAGATTTAATTTATTTATGAGTTACTTATATCTTTAATTCCCTAACGTTGTTTAGTGCTTAGTAACATCGATAAAATTCAATAATTATGTTGTAACACTTAAGCAAATAAAACTATTTTAACGAAAAGGTACTATTTCTTTGATATCCCGCCATTTTGTCCTAATGTGTCAGAATTAACTGATACTCAGGTGTATTTCTTTTACATATGTGTATGTTAGGACTGTTGAGTTTCAGGTTTGTAGAGTGTTCGGTGCATCTAATATATTAATTCAAAAATAGGGACCTCTTCGTGGGACACCCGTTACATTAAATCATTGCAATATTTCATCTTGTTTTCGGAATTACAGTTTTGTGATACCTATTATAATAACAACAACAAAAAATGCTAAGAAAATATAAGCGTGAAAGTATTCCTTGTTTAGGAAAATTCAAGGTTTTATTTGCATTAAATTTGTGCGTTAGTTTTAGAGCTTTTGTGAATATTTTTATTTTATTTACTTCTGAGTAAGCTATATTGTAGTGAATTACTTATATGTTTGAATGAGACATATTAAAATATGCACTCCATCGTGATCATTTCATTATTTCTATTAATTTTACGCACCAAAAATGTCAAGACGTAATACTAATAGCATCAGGACGGTGTCGATCACAACATAATGGTCAGAAAAACAGGTTGAAATTTATTGGCCCTTTTAGGGGTAAACAGGGGAAACCGAAAGAAATTTTACGCCATCAAATCACAGTTATGAATTTACGAGTTTATAAATTCATACTTTATGTTTTCCATTTTTTGGCGGAGGTTTACAACTCCCTGTTGACATTTTTGCAGATGATGACAAACTGGAAACGCACCGTGACTAGAGATAAATAGGTTGTATAAATAAATAGCAAATATACACAAAAAATGTAATGTATGGATCATATTTAGGAGTTTGAGATATGCAAAGAATTTAAAAACATAATTAAAGAATGTGTCCTACTTTTATATGACATAACTATGTACTAGATAACTTTATGGTTCACGAATAAACCTATTTTAGACACATTCGAGTTGGATGATGTGTTATTAAAGTGTGGCGCCAGGCGTACGTGTTTGTTAAGCCAGCTATGAATATTAAATAGTCAATATGATATAAACCTACGAATTATTAATTGGATGATAAAATATAAATGAGTATTTTAAAGGTTTTGTGTCTTAAAAATAAAAGAGCAATCACAGATAACTTTAAAAATTATACTCGAATATATTACAATAACTATTGCCAAAAAAATAAGATGTCACTACATTTTGGGGTTAGGATAAATTTGGTAGGCTTACTATAAACATTTATATTTTGTGGTACAATTGTTTAGTTTTTTTTTTAGATATTTATTTCATTCCCTGATGTATATGTATATACAAAATAAAAAATAATTACACAATAAAGTATAAAATAACAACCTGTAATCTATACATATAAAAGCAAAGCACTCACTCACTCATCGTCACTAATTCTCCCACTTCCCATGAAACTAGAGAGATGAAATTTAGCATGTGTATACCTTGTGATGTAAATAGAAAAACTAAAGACATTTCATTTTGATTGAATATTTTTAGGGGTAGTTTTGGGGGTTTAGGGGTAGTTTTGACTGACCAAAGTTTCTCAAAACCCATACCACCTAGGAACTTGAAATTGGGTACACGTATTGCTCATAGGCAAACTAAAAAAGGATTTTAAAACGTTTGGCCTGTAAGGGTTGAAACAACCCCAAAAACAATAAATATTGTTTGTTATATATCTCAAAAACCCTACCTCCTAGAAACATGGAATTCGGTACATGTATTTGCATAGGGGCGAGAGACGAACTAAGACATGATTTTAAAATATTTGTCCTGTAAGGGTTGAAACAACCCCTAAAACATTAAATATTGTTTGTTATATATCTCAAAAACATTACCTCCTATAAACGTGAAATTTGGTACTCATATTTGTCATAAGAGCTAAAGGCCCATTAAGTAAGGATTTTAAAATATTTTGCCTTTAAGGGTTGAAACAACCTCTAAAAAGAAGTATTGTACTAGAGAGATGAAATTTGGCATGTGTATACTTTGTGATGTGAATAGAAAAAATAAAGAAATTTCATTCTGATATTCATATTTTTAGAGGTAGTTTTTGGGATTTAGGGGTAGTTTTGACTGATCACACATTCTCAAAAACCATACCACCAAGGAACTTGAAATTGGGTACACATATTTCTCATAGGCAACTAAAGGCAAACTAAGAAAGGATTTTAAAATGTTTGTTTTGTAAGGGTTGAAACAATCCCTAAAACAATAAATATTGTTTGTTATATATCTAAAAAAAAACGTGACATTTGGAACACGTATTTGTCATAAGAGCTAAGGCCCACTAAGTAATGATTTTAAAATATGTTCCCTTTAAGGGTTGAAACAACCCCTAAAAAATAAGTATTGTACTAGAGAGATGACATTTGGCAAGTGTATACTTTGTGATGTGAATAGAAAAAATAAAGAAATTTAATTTTGATATTCACATATTTTTAGGGGTAGTTTTTGGGATTTAGGGGTAGTTTAGACTGATCACCACACTTTCTCAAAAACCATACCACCTAGGAACTTGAAATTAGGTACACATATTGTTCATATTCAACTAAAGGCAAACTAAGAAAGGATTTTAAAATATTTGTCCTATAAGGGTTGAAACAATCCCTAAAACAATAAATATTGTTTGTTATATGTCTCAAAAACCTTAACTCCTATGAACGTGGAATTTGGTACATCTATTTGCCATAGGGGCATGAGGCGAACTAAGAAATGATTTTAAAATATTTATCCTGTAAGGGTTGAAACAACCCCTAAAACAATAAATATTGTGTGTTATATATCTCAAACATCTTACCACCTAGGAACTTCAAATTTGCTCATAGGCACTAGAGGCGCAATAAGAAAGGATTTTAACATATTTGACCTTTGAGGGTTGAAACTAAAAATAAATATTGTTTGTTATACCGGTATATCTCAAAAACCTTACCTCCTAGAAACGTGATACTTGGTACACACATTTTTCATAAGAGCTAAAGGGCTACTAAGTAAGGATTTTTAAATATTTTACCTTTAATGGTTTAAAAACCCCTAAAAGAATAAATATTGTATGTTATAATTTTCTTAAAGTTACAAAACTAAAATTTTGCACGTTTATTTCTTACACGATATATGTATAAAAAGTAAACCAGTTTTACATTTTGTCACATTCTGCTAAGGGGTGAAAATGTAATAACAACCCCTAAAATTATAAATATTAATTGAATACCGCTTAGGAAAGTGAAATTTGGTACACATATTGCTCAATATGGGCTAGAGGCGAACCAAGAAAGGATTTTAAAATATTTGACCTTTAAGGGTTGAAACAACCCCTAAAACAATAAACATTGTTTGTTATATTTTCCTTAAAGCAAGAAAACTGAAATTTTGTACATTTATTTCTTACAAGATACACATAAAAAGAAAACCAGTTATACATTTCGTTACGTGTTACTAAGGATTGAAAATGTAATAACAAACCCTAAAAACAATCAATACTAACTAGTATTCTTTCCTTAAAGCTAGAGAGCGGAAATTTGGCACTTATTAAATTTAAGAAAATATTTTAGACATAAGCTGATCAAAACTATCCTAATCTATGCATTCGCATATTAAAGACGTATCTGGGTGATCTTCATTTGATCCAGCTGAGACTGTGATTTACCAGTCTGTAAATTTAGGTCGAAAAAAAGACGATCTTAACTCTGAATTTTTTATTTATTTATTTATTTTATTTATTTAGCACACATACCATGACGAAGACGAATGACGGGCAGCCAGTGAACAATAAATACCAAAGTAATTGAATATAAATGTTATAATTCACTATCGCAAAATAATATATGAAAGAAAATGAGAGAAAAATATGACGAATTAATTATGATTTATGGTGATGCAACAAACAAATTCCCAGTAGCGAAGCATGGGTATTCAGCTCGTATAAAATAAAACTTAACTTTTAAATAAATAACAAAGAATAGAGTCTATAAGGGAAATAAATATATGGCAACCTCTAGAACAAACCCGTTTTGAGGTTTCAGAAGTAAATTCTAATTTACTTTGCTTATAAAAACAGGTTTGTAGGAGCACTTAAAATTACCATCCAAAGTAAAAAATGTATTACGGGCAAAACATATAAATAGGGAGGGGGGAAATTTAAGTCAAATTAATAAACGGGTAACCTAATAAACATATCAAAACTAATAAAAAGTTTTAACAGTAATTATATAATGTATTATATAAATACAATAACAGGTTTAACAATAATTATACGAGTATAAAAGAATATATATATATATATATATAAAAAATACTCAAAATTTTACTGCATCTAAATGTTAGTTGCACAATTCACATTCATACTCTCTTCCACATACAAACTCAAACTATGTACTTCCAGTCTCCCTCACACTGAGACACGCTCATACACTACAATGTTCCATCACACGACTACATCCAACAAGCTCTCCGCATCGTCCCTGCTCAATGGCCAGTTCTTTAGGAGGATCAATATTTGTTTAGAGTACTACATTTTTTAATTTTATCAGGAAATTGATTGTATAGTCTCAGTATAATAACAGATAAGAAATTTAAATAAATTGTTAACCTTGTTTTATTTAACCCATCTGATGGGTTATACCCATTTTGAAAATAATAAATTCTGTAGCAAAAAACTGAAGGACCTTGACTCCTAATGTAAAATATTTTAAGGACTTTGTAAATAAACAAATAACGAAGAGGGATAGAAACAATGGTAAAGATGGCACCAGTGTTTGAACCTCTTCTGTATTAGGCTACCATCAAAGCCCTAAGATTGGTAATATACGCACCTAGCCAACAACAGATCTCGTCTCATACTCCAACCTACTACAATCAAAGGAGTAATACATTTTTCGTAAAATGCTTCTCGAGCCGACATATTTTAAGTGAAAAAAATACAAAGAAAATATTGTTTCATTTATAACTTAAGTTAGTAATGTGCATTTTCCAAGTTATACGGGCATAAAAAAAACACACTTCATAATACTTTTGTTGTATTTCAATGTATGAAGAGCACAATTAATTTCTTACTACACAAACCTTTATTTATTAAAACAAATTTATGTAACATAGGGGCTTTAAGTTTAAACTCTTCTCTCAGATTAAAATTTATATAACAAATTTTATTCGTATTTAAAACCATATAATGTTTGGAAAACCACCATCTCAGAGCATTAAGATCAGCATGCATGGCAGTTTCCAGTTCTTGCATTGTGTTTCTGAAGCAGCACAACGCGGAGTCACCTGTCAATGCATAAATACTACCCGCCAGCCTACCTTTACATAAACTACTAGTATTAACATAAATTATAAACAATGTAGGTCCAAACACTGATCCCTGGGGCACTTTATTTCCAAGGCAGCCCTGAATACGAACACATGATATTTTGGTATGGAAACGTTCTGAACCAATGGAAACGCTCTTAACACTAATAAAGCATTTTTTAGACTCACAAATAACTTTTTTAAATCAATAAATACGGTTTTTGTTAATTTTTTTTAAAAACATAAAACAGAGAAAATAAGTTACAACACTGCAAATTTATCACACATTAAAAATGAAGTTGATAACAAATGTTTAATATTAGCCGATTCACAATCAAGAATTCAGTAAAATCCAAACTCATCATAAAATATAGGGTGTTCAATAAAAAATTTTTAAAGTTGGTCGCCAATTTAGAATATAAAAACATTAAAAACTATACTTTGAAATGAGAACTTGTAGCCTAATAAACAGAGGGCTTTCGTTAAACAACAATTTGAACAATTTCAATCAACTTATTATGGTTTTACAAAATTAACAAAAAGTGTATTTTTTTATTTTAAAAAGCTATTTTCTCGCATACAAAATATTTTATTAGTGGTTCAAAACGTTTTCATTGGTTCAAAACGTTTCTATACAAAAATACAGGGTAATTCACGAAGATATGCAGAACCTTCGGGAGCTCATTCTACATGTAAAAGTAAAGAAAAAATGTTATATAAACTTAGGTACAAAAACGGTACGTTTTCTAGATATCAGCCATTTTGTTTTTTTTACAAAATAATTCATATCTAGAGAAATGTTTGACTGATAGAGATCAAACTTAAAGACTAGCCTAACAATGATCTATCTCAAGAAAAACAAGCGATTATATCCAATCATGCTTTCAAAATGGCGGCTGTTTGAAAATGTTAAACCTAAATTACTCAAAAACCATACATTTTAACAAAAAAATATCAAGACACCTTTTTATAGCCCTTTTGATTAATTATCGGATGGTGTAACTGTCAAAACAATCGAATGAAGGAAGTTAAGTGAGCATTAATTGGTTTGTTCAATTCGGCATTCTATACCAACACGGTAATCAGAACAATATTATGTACATATATGCTGTTAATATTGTCAGGATAATAGTTTTTTATTTGGGCGTCTTTATCATGTAAGGTAATTTTTTAAGGTGTTACCTTGTCAGGTTTATAATTTTAAACCATGTATGGTTTGTCTTATTTGGGGGCTCCACCAGATTCGACTCGAATCAATCTATGCTTGGCTTGAGAGGTCTGACTCACAACTAATTGGTTGAAATAACTTCAGAGACATTAATAGTTTGATATAAATATATATAACTGAAAGTAAACATTTTACATAGCATTTGTAATCTGATTAGTACAACTTTATTTATTTATATGATTGTCTTAAGTTTAATTGAGTCTACTTGATATTATTTAGAATAATTGAGTCTACTTATTTTATTATAAGGAACACTATTAATAAAGAAAACTACGCAAATAATTTGTTTGCAGCTTTCTTTACTCTATATTTAATGATCAACTTCTTGTTGAAATATCTACTTGGTTGAAACTACAATTATTAATATTCTAAATTTGGCAAGACCCAAATGACTTGATTATGATTATTATTTAATACTACTGTTAATAATTCGGCTAAAGAAAAACTGCGCCAATTAACCTATTTGCAGTTTCTCAACATTTAGTGTTTGAGTTAATTATAACAATAACAATTATAAAACCCAGCAAATAATCAAGTCGACATACCTTGGCTAATGTTAACATATCCTTAACTTAAATAACAGATTAGCTTAGTATAACAATAATTAATTTTAAAGTCCAAAATTTAACAGCAGTTTATTGACAAAACAAATATTTTACTGATTTATATTGGTCCCTTTTCAATTGCTTAATAGGTATTTAATCTCAAGTCCTTGGCAGCTAATCTTTTGAAGGTAATCAATTAGCAAAACTATATTTGTAAATTGTAAGTTTATTTATGAGTGATTCTTTATTAAATGTGATTGATTACTTTTATTTCTGGATATGATTTCGTTTCTATTATTAATTTAATTTCGAGATCTGCCTTGACATTAATTTATGACAATTTTATTCTACTTAAATTCTGTCGTTTTCCAATTTACACACTCACTTTAAAATGAATTTTATTTGGATTTCACTTTTATAACTTTAATTTACTACATTTATTTATTCCACTGGCACTAAGCACTCGTAATTCCGGAATGGCTCCTGGTTCCTCGAATGGGCTCCAAATTTGGTTCTTGGGTAGAATCCCGTAGATTGTTGTGTAGCTTACTTGATTTTACTTGGTTGATGATTACTTGACGACTTATGGGTGATTCTTTTACTTTGGTTAATTTTAATGTTTTAGGTTGAAATATACATCATCGAAAATTTTTCATCAACTGAGCTATACGTATTTAACTAAAAAATAACTTTTTTGTAACTATGTTTTTATAAGTGTACATTTTCGCAATTATTTATTCAAATCAATATGCTTAACCTTTAAGTTGATAATATACGATATACAAAGTAGGTGATCAACTATGGAATTTTACCTTGCACGTGTATGGTTGTTTTCAAAATGAAAATGTACAGTTAAACAGGGCGTTTAATAGAAACGTTACCTGTTATTGAAAGTTCCAAAAAATAAAACTTAAAATTTAATCAAAAATGTTAACTTCAATGAAGTAATGGACCATGTAATGGATATTCTAGTATTCGGCTGTTAGTAAAGAAATATTTTTAAAGTTTATTTTATTATAAACTTACAAAATAACTATATAAGTAAAAAAATCTGAATATGGAAAATTCGTTATTTTTCAGAGTAAAAACAAAATAGGATAAACAATATTACTATAGTTATTCATTTTTGTATGAAATGTCCACAATTTCAATATGGGCTGCTTTTGTAATGTTTGACCTACACATCGGATATTTATTTTACCGAAATCCTGTACTGTATAGTTTTAACAATATAGAATTAAATTTCTGACACGCACTTATCTGACTTGATTTAGTTGTTAATTAGTACCCTAAATTACACCGGTTGTAAACATATTTTAGAGAGACGAAAAATTAAAACTAAGCGAGAACAAGGTCAGTATATACTTTATGGTCCATTCGAAATAGGCTACATATCATTCAAGTGAGGAGAACTTTTATATAAATTACACAACAAATTTACTATTTATTGTATTTTAAAATTTATAATTCCTCAGCAAACAAATAAATCTTCTACTTTTTAAACGATTTGAAAAGATTGGTATAAATACGGCAGTAAGTTCAATGGTAGATCTACTTGAGCCATCTAGCCAGTTGCATTGGTTTTAAACGATTGCCGGTGCCTTCTTCATCATGAATTTCAAAATATGTTTTGTTCTGCAAGTCTTGCTTCTTTGTAGTGTAAGTACTACTGCTTGAAATATTTATTTTAGACGAAAATAAGCTTAATGTTTAAAAGAATTTAAATGCTAGTTTATTACGATAAGGTTAAACATATTATTTTGTATATTAAAATGAAGGACTTTTGAATGAAAAAACAATAAAAAAATATTAATCTGTTGGAAATGTTAACGTTAGGGCAGAATTATTTTTAAAGGGACTATTTAAAAATTATAATTTTAAAGCGAAAGCTAAATGTATAGCTCGTCAGTTTTAGCATGGACTTTACGATGCGCTGGCGGGAGGGAAGAATATAGGCAAGAGGGGACAAAATATAATTTGTCCTGACTCACTGACATAGAATCAACGTAGAGCAAAAATTACTCAAAATTAAAATATTAAAATATTGTAGGAGCAAATTTAATGTTTTACAAACATGTTTTCCGTATCTCTATCGGTAAGCTCACAAAATGGCATCAAACGTTTTTTTTCGTCCAAGTTTTTGTATTTTAACCTTGTTTTTATACGTATATTCTTTAGATATATTCATAAACCTTATAACTTTATGGAGAGGGAGTGAGAGAGAGCACTACCTGCTGTCTTGCTCTTTCCTGCGCTACGTCAGTGTGGCCGCTGTGAGTGAGTTGTGGAGGGGGAGCCGAGATAAGGTCAACGAGCAAGGTCTATTGTTCACAGAACTACTAGTAAATAATGATACGGATATTTTGATTAAAAATATAGACGTACTAGTACTATTTTTATTGGAAACGACGTATATATACTTAAATATATGTCAAGTGTAGTCTATGTATTAACTTACACACAATAATAGAAATCTAATGATTTGTTACCTATCTGTTTCAGAGAGTCTTGGCCCATCCACTAGTTGAAACAACTACATCAGCTGCATCTTCTACCAATGGTGCGCAATCAGCTACACCCGTTGCATCGTCTACAAGCGGTACATCGTCTACAAGCGGTGCATCATCTACCAACTCTGCGCAATCAACT
>JAGFPH010002043.1:166038-201269 GCA_018207615.1 Philaenus spumarius
TTGTTGACCCGAGCATCGCTCAATTATACTTTAACTGTTTAGTTTCTGTTGTTAAACTATGTTACTTTATTTGCTTTATAATACAAGCTTTAATAAACATTTTAACTAATAATCTATTGTAGTTAATATTAAAACCATTCAATTATGTTCAATTTCTACATTCTAGTCGCCAGAAGGGATAAGGAATGTTAGTTTCCTTAAGTGGTTTGAACCAAATACATTTCACAATGTTGCATTTTTAAATGTAAAAGACAAATTAATTGTGATAGCTAGAAGGAAGGAGTAAGCCGAAGTACATTGGTTTGACTCCATGTTAATAGAACACAAATATAAAATCTATTGAGTCTCCTTAACCATGGTTTTACTAATATCGTTTACAAGGCAGCAAAAATACAAGTTAAATGATAGAAAACCTTGGGGATCATCAAATAAATGCCAATGCCTTTTGTCTCCACTTAACCCAGAACTACCATTAATAAACTTTAATAATCATGCAATGTCAGATTAAGATCATACAAAGCCAGAATTTATTTTAGTGTTATTTTAAGATTTCTATGTAAATGCTAAATTAGAACGTTAAATGCTTTAATATAATTTAATTGTGTGTGGACTATTATAAAATGATTAGTATTAAATTTCTGATTTTGCAATATGATTCTGCAGCTGTTAGGGGAATGAATGAATTTTACCCTTATTTGGTTATGAGGGGTGGGGTTGCAAGTCAAAAATGTTAAATAGTAACCTTTATTGTGTGATGCCTCATTTTAAAGTCCTCGTTGAGGCTAGAAACCCCTCTCTGATAATCCAATCTAAAAGGGTGGAGATAACAAGTTCAGATTTTCAATTTTTCTACGTATTGTATTCTAGATACAATTAGCTGTGTATTCACTTTTAGATACAGAAACATTGCAATTTCTATTTGTTACAATAAATATTTTCTAAATCTTAAGACTTGTCAAACAATATTCATTTGAAAACCATCATGCGACGGCCGTTTCGGCTATTCAGCCATTATCAAGCAACTATATAAATATTTAATTTAATAAATAAAATGAGTTACTATATTTCACTTTTATAATTTTGTATGATTTAAATCATAATAATTAGTTTTAATAGGGATTTAGGGATTGAGCCCCATTTTCATAAAAAATCATGGGAGTTATTTTTTTCTAAATTATAATTAATTTTTAATATTTATTTTCCTCCATTATTTTTGTTTACACTCTGATTTGAAGAAATAAAATGTAAAAGGGTTTTTATTGCCTTTATACATTTTACGAAAGAAATATTATCATAAAAAATATTGTATAAAATATGTGCCATTACACAACCAAACATTTTAGTTAAATAACTTTTATAGAAGATTTTTTATAAAATATATGATAATGTAATGGGAGCCTAATGCCCATATATGTGTTTTACATAACCAAGGAATAAAAATACACTCTACGCTGGGAGAAACTTGTTCGAATGATTGTGCTTGGATGGAAATTAAGTCATTTGAAAGGAAATTAGTCCTTGGGTTTCTAGCAGTACAGGGTAGCCACTAGGTGCGCACCTATGACCAAACTGTATGTTTTTCCTTAACGACGATGTTAAACAAAGGGCAACAGAGGTCATGAGATGAATTATAAAGGTGTTTTACTTTATTTAAAATGTTAGTGACCTATACAGAGTGATGTAAAAGTTTCGCAACCCATTAGTTATTTTAAACCTGTTACACGTAATAACGCCAAACTTTCAGGGAGTTATATTGGGGAAATTTCTGCACCTATGAATGAATTATACTCTTATTCGGTTAAGGGGGAGGGGGGGGTTGCCTGTCAAAAATTTTAAATAGGAACCTTTATTGTGTGATACCTCATTTTGAAGCCCTCGTTGAAACGAGAAAATGTATGCTAAGTAAACCCCTCTCCGATAATCCAATCTAATATTGTGGAGCCAAGAAGTTCAGATTTTAAATTTTTCTACGTATTTTATTCGAGAATTCTACATACAATTAATTAGATGTGTATTCATTTTAAGATACAGAATCATTGCACATTCTATTTATTAGAATAATTATTTATTTAAATTAATAAAATGATTTACTATATTTTATTTATTTCAGTTTTTTAAATTAATAATTAGTTTTAATTAGTATTTAGCTATTGCATAAGCCCCATTTTCAAAAAAATGACAACAAATTCATGGGAGTTAATTTTTTCTGAATTATAATTAATTTAGATTTAAAAAATTGTGCACTGGGAAATATATATATATATATGACAGTATAATATTATAATGATAGTATAAAACACTCATCATCTATGTGTTTTACGTAAGCAAGATATAAAAACACACTCTACATTTGAAGTTTATTAGGCTTATGCCATAAAATATACACTTTTATAAATTGTAATCCGTACTATGTAAGTGATTTTTGGACAATCTAAAAATGTTTGATAAAGGTAACCAAAATTTGTGCTTTCAATAGTCATTTCGATCTTAGATAGGGCAATCATACCAAGACAATGGATTAACAATGGAGAAATGCTAGAGAACATATTGACCTACAAATATTTTAACACGATCACTTTTAAGGACGCACATGTGAGCTTGACACTGAACACTATGAGAAGCGGCCGACGCACAGTGCATTGGAACCCGCATATTGGGATTGCAATATTGCAATATTAGCTTATGTGCTATGGACGCACATGTGCGTAAACTTTAAAATATTAGGGAATAATACGTAGAAAGGTTAAAAAATAAAAAATAAAGTAATTTCTACTCATTTAGACTATAGATATAAAAAATAAAAGGTCAGCCCCTAGCATAGGAAATACGAAATTTGCGTAGCAGTGAACGTGTTAAGTCAGTCATTTGATAGTATTGATATGATACGAAAAGAAATTAGTTGAACTCACTACGGACAGATCGCAGGTCGAGGCATTAATTGGAGGTAAGATTAGTAAAGGTTTTAGTGTAACACTGGGGTCCAAAGATTCTTTGTCTGGAGTGTTGTTCAACTTGGTACTGCATGTGGCATTGAAAGAACTGAACTTAGAAGGGCTGATATTGCACAAGTCTAATCATGCTTGTGTCTATGCTAATGACATAGTGTTGTTGAGAATAAATCTGGCTTCCCTGAAAGAAATGTTTACAATTTTGGAAGAGAAGAGCTAAATGAAGGTACTTGTGGATAAATAGGGGGGAGGGGATAAAAACTAAGTACATGAATACAAGCGTTTGAATTCAGGAGATGTGATGAGGTAGGTATTGCGAGACAAACCTTTCAGAACGTGAAGTGCTTCTTGGGTAGTCTTCTGAACTGAGAGAACAAGGTCACAGTAGAGATCAATAAAAGGATCATTGTTGGGAACAGAACCTATTTTGCCAACTTTAGGCTGATTAAATCAACCCTTTTATATAAAAAAAAACTTGAAGGTCAAATTGCACAAGACAATATTAGGCCATTTGTGACTTATGAATCAGAAGCGTGTACCATGTAACCTGATGATGAAAATAATCTATATATAAAAAAGCGAAATACCACTCACTCACTCATCACGATTTCTCAAAAACTACTTAACGGATTGAAATGGAATTTGGTACGTAGCTTCCTCTAGTGCCATAGGTGCTCCCTAAGAAAGGGTTTTAAAAAATTCGAAATTTTAGGGGGGTTTAGGAGGATCAAAGTTATTAAAAAACGATTACTTCAAAACTACCGGACGGATTTGAATAAAATTTGGTATGTAGCTTTCTCTAGGGCCATAGGTGCTTACTAAGAAAGGGTTTGAAAAAATTCGAAATTTTAAGGGGTTTTGGGGGCATCAAACTTATTAAATCACCATTTCTTCAAAACTACCGAACGGATTGGAATGAAATTTGGTATGTAGCTTCCTCTAGGGCCATAAGTGTTCACTAAAAAAGGGTTTTAAAAAATTGGAAATTTTGGGTGGTAAAAATGACTAAATCACGATTTCTCCAAAACTACCGAACGGATTGGAATGAAATTTGGTATGTAGCTTCCTCTAGGGCCATAGGCGCTCATTAAGAAAGGTTATGAAAAATTTCGAAATTTCAGGAGCGGTTTGGGGGGATCAAAGTTACTAAAATCATAATTTCAGATCTTTTATTATTATGACAATAGTACTTTTATTATTTAAGATCTATATATATATAAGCCAAATACCACTCACTGTCTGAACCCTTAAAAAGAATACAATTGTGTTAAAAAGACTGAAAATACCAACCACCACGAGCAAACCGCATTGCTTTGAAACTTGGAATAAAGCTTCCTCATAGTTAATGGGTGCATTATTTAAAGCTTTTTTCATGTTAGATAGTAGTTTACAGGAATACAATTTTCAGTGCTTTCCTAAATAGCGTAATCTTTTTTTTATGACCACAGTAGGATACACACGGGTATTCAACAAACACTTAACAAGGATACAATTATGTTAAAAAGACTGAAAATACCAACCACCACGGGCAACGCCGTACGGGTCAGCTAGTTTACGTATATTTTGAAAGAGAAACCCTGCTGATGAGAATAGATTATGTATATTTGAAAGAAAAATTATAAGCATATATGAGGAAGTAAATGGTTCGCATGCGAAACAGCGATTGACCTTCCAAGTAGTAAATTTAAAACTTCTTTGTCAAATTCAAGAAATTTCCGTTATCTATTGTTTATCTAGATAAATTCAAATCTTGACTTTTAGAATATGATATTGAAATGTGTTTTTTTAATTTATTTATTTACCTGCCATTGCTTATTAGAAACTACGACGTTATTTCAAACTCAGCGAATTGAAAACAAAAATATAGAAACTCCAAAAATACTTGGACAAATATTATAAAGAAGATAAATAATACTAGGTACTCATTTTCCGAAAATATTAAAATATGATAGTAAGTAAGTCAGTAAGTAACATTATAAGGCAGTAAGTACTCTCGTACATTATCCACAGCGAAGAAAATATTTAATTCAAAATGTTGTATGTTCAAAAGCAACGAAAAATACATTTATTTCCTTCCGAGAATGTCCAAATTAAAAACATATTCCTATTTAAAAATAACAAATATTGATAAAAACATACAACCAAAAATCTACTGCAAGCTTTGAAGATGACTATTTGAATGTTGTTGGTAAATTATTTTTTTTGAAATATTTATATATAAATAAAAGTCTTTTAAATTTTTGTATCTTAAAGAAAAACTGAGCAATCACAGATAACTTTAAAAGTTGTACTCGAATGTATTCCGATAATTATTACAAACAAGTCTAAATGCCACTACGTTTTTGGAGGGAAGATAAATTTGTTAGGCTTACTATAAAAATTTATATTTTGTGGTACAATAGTTTGTTTAGATATTTATTTTACGAACACATACAAAATAAGAAAATAATTACACAATAAAGTATAAAATAAAATAACAACGTGTAATATAAAATAAAAATTAACTTTAAAAAAAAATAATAGCTTCTGTAAGGAAGGTACATATTTGGCAACCTCTAGGACAAGCCCGTAAATTATAAAATTACTTTGTTTATAAAGAAAAGGGTTGTAGGAGCAGTTAAATTTACAACCCAATGTAAAAAATTAGTTATGTGCAAAAACATACAATTAGGGGGAATAAATTTTAAGATAAATTAATAAACGGAAAACTAAACAAACAAATTAGTCAAATTTAAAGATTACAAAACCAAATTTTACTTTTTCACCAAAACGTTTGAGTTCATCGCACCCAGAACATTTAATCAGTTACCAAATTATATTAAAAAATAGAGTTTTAACAAAAAGAGTTTTCTAAAAAAATTTAGAAAGTTTTTGCTTGAACTGCCAGAGGTTGATTTCTTATTAACAATTACTAGGGGCTCTGCCCCTGGACGCTCCGCGTCCCAACCCCGGCTCGGCCTTCGGCCTCAGATGGCTGCTTCGCTTCGCTCGCAGGTGGAAAATTCGATAAAGAATCTCGTTAATCTTTTGCTCGTTTGTACATAGGTGACCGAGCATAAATTAGCTGTTTTATTTGGCAGCTGACTCAAACTCATTAAACATTATCTCCATAAGATTAACATGGGAAATTTGAAGGATTGTATACCGGAGCTCCTTCTCGGTTGAATAGCGGCTGAACGGATGATAATATATAAGACTTGACATATCTGTGAATGATTATGTTCAGTTTTTGATCCAAATTAGCTGTTTTATATATAATAGGTTTGTAACAACCAATGTTTGAATTGAATTAAAATATAGTTAGCATTTTTCGTTGATTTTTGTTTGTGTTTGTTTTTAGTTTGTCAATGTAACCTCAAAAAGGTAATACTACATTTGATACTGATTTGATCCAAATCAGTTGTTGATCAAAATCAGCTGTTTTAAGCTTTTCATACGAACAGCTGTTTTTGTGTCCCTGATAAAATCAATAGAAATCTTTCTTCCATAAGATTAACATTGAAACTTTGAGGGCCACTGGGGCGTAGCCCTAATGTCCTAGGACTTCGGTAAATGGCCTAAAACCTTCCCAGGGTTAACCTGTGTTACTATGCAAAATTTCAAAGCAATCGGATGGACGGTATACGAACGTAAAGTGGACAAAGAACCAAAAAAACCCCCATAAGGAATACACAGCAGAAATTTGCATTTGATTATAACGTTTGTAAGGCGAAAGATACATGATTTGTAATGCTTGATGGCAAATCTGGGCGGGCATACCTTTAATTTAAGACCTCAATTATGAAAATCGGTCGGGTAGAAGAGCCGAACGGACTCGGAAAAGAAAAACAGAATTTTTTTAATATATAAGATGATACAGTCAAAACTATACCCACCGTTGTAATTATGAAATTTTATCTTTTGATATACATGTTTTTACATTTTGTGATCTTCAGTAGTTAGGTAATAATTTTTAAGTAATATATTCGCTTGAATTCTGTAATCTATTTTTGTTCATTAATTTTTTTTATGCTTGATGAACTGCGTATGTTTATGTGTATTAATGTAGTTGGCTTTATAATTGTGTGTGCAAAAGTAATGTTTTTTCTAAAGTTAATAACTGTAATTTGTTTATGTATGTAGATATAGGTGTTTTTATGTGATTCCAGTTATAAGAAATTTTTAGTTTTTGTAATATTTTGTTTAAATTTCGTTTTTTGTACAACTTTTTTATTAATCATTCAATAATTTTGTGTAGAACGTGTTATTATTATTTGTGTATCTTTATTGAAAAAGGAACAATAAATTTTCAATTTTCAAAAATAATTTCAATATCAAAACTAATAAAATGTTTTAACAGTAATTATATAAAAGACTATATATGCAAAAAAAAAAGGTTTAATAATAATTATACGAGTATAAAAGATTATATATATACAAAGTACTCAACATTTTACTGCATCTCAATTTTAGTAGCACAATTCACATTCATACTCTCTTCCACACTCAAAACTACTTCCAGTCTCTCACACTGAGTTACCCTCATACTCTACAATGGTCCATCACACGACCAAATGCAACAAGCTCTCCGCATCGTCCCTGCTCAATGGCCAGTACTTTAGGAGGATCAATATTTGTTTAGAGTACTACATTTTTTAGTTTTGTCAGGAAATTGATTGTATAGTCTAAGTGTAATAACAGAGGAGAAATTTAAATAAATTGTTAACCTTGTTTTGGGAACCTTTGCTTATCATACCCATCTTAAAAAAAAACTGAAGCACCTTGACTCCTGATGTAAAATATTTTAAGGACTTTGTAAATAAACAAATAACGAAGAGGGATCGAAACAATGGTAAAGATTGCACCAGTGTTTGAACCTCTTCTGTATTAAGCTATCATCAAAGCCCTAAGATTGGTAATATACGCACCTAGCCAACAACAGATCTCTTCTCATACGCCAACCTACTTTGGTCCATGGAATAATACATTTTCCGTAAAATTTTTCTCGAGATGACGTATTTTAAGTGAAAAAATACAAGGAAAATATTGTTTTATTTAGAACTTAAACTAGCAATGTGCATTTTCCACGTTATACGATCATACAAAAACCATTCCCAAATACTCACATGAATACTTTTGTTTTATTTCAATGCATGAACAGCCCACGGATTTTCCAACTACACAATCTATACATTTATATAAAATAGGGACTTTATTCCATGGCGTTGTAAAAATTGCACTTCTATATTAATAAAAGATGCGCAAAGTCAATTTCACCTGCTTTAAATCTAAAATATCTGATACTAAGAGAGTTTTAATCTTTTTATTCGACAGATGATTCTCGTTGAAGTTACGTTCCAACTCTAATCAAAACCTCATTCAACACTTCATATCATACAACTAGCCTAAATTAACTACGTCATGCTATCCGAACAAAAACATGTTTTATACTGCTTAACAGGGATGCCGCAGAGGGGGGTCTTGCCGCAGACAGTGTCATTGGGATTCTAGGGGCGGGTTCAAAAAATGTTGAGAAAACACAAATTAGAAGCAGAGTTCATCAATCTAAAATGTATAGTTTGTAAGTTTAGAGTAAAAGCTGAGTGACTATTTAACTTTTACCTGCACCATCGACCTTAGAATAAAATAGACTAGACATTGAATATACCTGTACTAGAGGTTTTAATCCCGGGAGTTTAGAGGTTTTACGGTCCCGTCGATCCCGGGATTAGCTAAGTCCAATCCCGAGATTTTCGGGATTAATAGTTAGATTAAAAAACACGAAATTCATAGATGTTCTCGTAAATTATGTTTTACTTCTTATTTTCTGCGTGAACCTGTTTGTACGATGTACAATGTACAATAATGATTTTTATTACAAAATTATTGTACTTTACAATATAACTTAAATTAATTAAAAGAAAAAAATACAATCATTTATGTCAACACTTAGAACTGCGAATGTTACTTTTTAATATTCATACATTCTTATCAGCCAAGCCAACACGTGTAGCCGTGACACCCTACCGAAGAGACAGGCTTGACTGACCTTCAACGATCTCGCTCGAGTCTACAGTGGTATAGTTTACTATTGTTTGGTGTAATAAAATTAGTTTTAAATAGTTGAGTAGCTGAGTAGCCTACTTAGAGTATTATATTGTTTTTGCGTTTTGGAATTATATGAGAAATTAAAATTACAGTAGATATTTAGTTTCAAAGTTTTTTTCATTAGTTTAAGTTAAAAAATGTGTGTAGGCCTACTGTACTTTTACATGTTTTTTACGAAGTTTTACAGTGTTTACTTCACTTTCGCTCAGTATATATGTAGCATTTTACCGCTTGTGTTCGTTCAGCATTTAAAATATATATTACTAAAGTTGTTCCATAAATAAATGCCAATTTCATATGATGTTATTTCGATAAAACTCCTAGTTCCCAGCCCCAGGTTAGGCAAACCAATATTATAGGTGTAATACATATGTTATTAAAAAAAGGTTATTTGATAACCGTTGGTAAAACTTTGACTTGTTTGATATAGCAGGAAAATTTAAATCTAAAATACATATTGAATATCATGCAAAGCAAAAGTGAAAAGATACAAATATATGCTATAAAAACGCAAATACATTATGTATATAGGCTAAATGTATCAACTTTATGGATGGTTTAATATACATAAACAAAATTTTAAGGAGTTTGATTACTACAAAACCTAATTTTCGTAAGGTTATCAGAGAAAAATTTATAAATCTGAATCCCGGTACTAGAGATTGACCCCCGGCAATCCCGAAATCCCGGGATTGAGAAAGTGGTCCGGGATTAAAACCCCTAACCTGTACAGTTTGAAAAGTGTGCTTAAGTCCGCAATCTTGGGATCGTCTAATGAGTGACGCTAAAATTGTGATGCGCGTGTTTCAAATTAATACACTGTTGTTTTGAACACTTACAACACACTGATTCCTTTGAATTTTTACACACTGACAGAATATTAATGTGTGATGATAGTGGTATAAAAATTAATAATTATAAAAAATCTTTTAAAGTATAAATAACCAAAGCTATTACTTAATATAGAACTTTAAATTGTTACATGAAAAAGTTGTTCTGTGAGGAACTTTTTTGTTTTTTGGTCAGAGACGAGGTGTAAGCGAAAAAGTTTGAGCCAATAAGTTAAATATTATGAAACATGTTTTTTTCAATAAATTAGCTCAAGTAGTTTTTACAGCAGGTTAAAGATACGATTACGTGCACGCTAGAATATCGCTCAATTCTCACGGCGCACGGCGACCGTCTTGTTATAGCCGTACTTTCACAGGATTTATTGTCTCTAAGGTTTTCTTAGTTACCTACATAGCTTTGGTAAGAAATTTATTTTCATTAACTACTCAAAGATTAATGGTAAGATTTAGAATGTGTTATGTTACTAATGATTTATTTTAAATCTAAAGATTGTCTATCATTTAATCAACAAGGCTTAGCAAAATATATAAAATGACATTTAAGTGTATTAACATTACGTTATTATACTGTAGGCCTATAGAAATTAATAAATAACAAGGTACCTCTTCATAGTATGAAAAAGTAACGCATAATAACAAAAAACGAAGTATATAACAAACAATGACAATATCAACTTGGCTTAGCAAACCATATATCATGACAATTATAAGGTGTATTAATATTACGTCATTATATGGTATAGAAGTGAATAAATAAAGCCTCTTTACTATAGGAAAAAGTGACTCATAACAACGAATTACAAAGTATATAACAAGTACATATAAAACGCAATAACCTTATCGATGTGTTTCTGTTACTTAAGACATAAAAGTCTACTGGCCTAAGGAAGTGACTACTTTGTCAAGTGATTCCTGAAAAATAAATAAGAAGGTGATTCTGTTTTTAAATAAACAAAAACTTGAAAAATTTGCATAATAAGTGTCGCAGAGCCAGTGCGAAGGCGATTGAATGAGCACTGAACGGCCGCCGACGCTCGGGACTATGATGACGCATGGCCGGCCGCCATTTTGGTAACATCAAACTCTGCGCCCAGAGCTGTACACTCACCCCAGAGCCCAGTCAATATTTTGTTGTTTAACTAGTTAGTTGTTTGTTTATTGATCACAACTACTGAAAAATTTTAATCAGTCAATTTCCAAGATAATAATTTGTTTTGATGTGTTTTTGTGGTTGGAAATAAATTCATTATTTTCAGTTTCAAATAGAAAATATACGAGCAAATTGTTCTATTATAAGCATTATTTTATTCTATTTGTACGGTAATAAAAGCCTGTTTTAATGGCATATTGGTTTTATTTGAACTAACTTTTATGGGGGGGGGGGGGGTAATATAAATTGTGGAGGTGAGTCATTAAACTTGGGGGGCACCCCTGCTGCATAGTATTATTTTGTAAACAAATTAAATGTAAATACCATGGTATTAGTTTTAATTGTAAACTGAAAAAACGTTAACCCAATATAAATTATTTCTTTCTTTTAAATAAATTGATATGGCGAAGCATCCAATATTTAGGACTAGAGTTTCGAAGAACTAACCCATGAAAATTATTATTTAAATACAAATTTAATTACAGTTTTATATTTATCAAAATACTGTATGTATTTTTTATTTTTATTTTCCAAATATTTCTCTTAAATAATTTCTGACATATAAGTATTTTCTAATTTAAATATAAATATTAAATCATTGTAAAAATTATGTTTTAATTGAATATTCAGATCGAATTGTTAATTTGTTTACTACCTTTTATAAAGTGCAATAGGCGTATATCTATACTAGCTGGCCCGACCCGGCTTTGCACGGATAGACAAATCAACCTGATACTAATATATAATTAGCCCAAGTGTTTTAGTTCATTGTATAAAAAAAAAATGTTCATTGTAGGCCTAACCTAAAATTATATTCAGTTTTTGATCCAAATCAGTTGTTGATCAAAATCAGCTGTTTTAAGCTTTTCATTCGAACAGCTGTTTTTTGTGCCCATGATAAAATCAAAAGAAATCTTTCTTCTTCTTCCTTAAGATTGACCTTCCATAAGATTAACATTGAAACTTTGAGGGCCACTGGGGCGTAGCCCTTATCACTAAGGGGTATGAAAAATAGATGTTAGCCGATTCTCAGACCTACTCAATATACTCACAAAATTTCATGAGAATCGGTCAAGCCGTTTCGGAGGAGTACGGGAACGAACATTGTGACACGAGAATTTTATATATAAGATATATGTACCTTAAATAGGATATTTTCTGTTAAATGGTATATTTCCTTTGATCTGGACAGCCAAAATAAATACAGTAAGTATTTTGGCGTTACACACGCTTCTTGAGTATATGCTCTCTTTAACATTGCAGACTAGTAACCTGAATTTAGGGCTCCAGTAGCTTCCAGGTTAAATTAAATTTTACGTAACGCCCAAGAGTGGCACAATACTGTTAAATAGAAATGCATTGACGTACGGTATAAGTCATAATGTGCTGGAGGGCTAGCTAAGTGGGAAATGTTTGTATATATTGTTAAAAAAAAATCAGTAAACCGTACAAGTGAGATGACATCGACCAATAAACGGTGTGATCAGGGTTGGCTCAATTAGTAGAGCGTTACCACGCAATGATGAAGGTCCTGGGTTCGAATCACGGTTTTAGTCCAAATTTTTCGTTTGTAATTTAATTAATATATACTCTAAAATAAAAATGTTCTAACAAATTTAGTGAACATTCCCTTTACATGCTTTTGGGTACAAGAAATTCACAGTTTAGCAAATATAATGAATAGCAGTTTTCTGTAATATCAGTTATTTTCAGATATATTATGTAATTATCCAAGCAACGTAAAAATATCAATATTCACCACTTAGTGATCCAATTTAGGTTAGTCTTTTGAATAATAACCAATTAATAATATAACACAATTATCTAATATTTAGTGAGTAATGTCATATTAAATAAATAAGTAAATAAACCAATTTTGTATTCACTAATTTAATAATTTCGTTATTTAATACATAAATTTTAATTTGTTTATTATAATTTAATACGTTGTAGCATTGAAATAAGTCACAATGATTACAAAAGTTAAGTAGTAAACTGATAGTGAGTTTGGTCCACATTCATCTATGCTTCAAATTTAGGCTTGCATTTATGATCAGCTATTCGCCAATAGGCCAATAGGTGCTAAAAACCACGTGTGTTAATCAACTCCCAATCGAACACGACAATTCAATTTCGTTTCTGACAAGCACTTATCTGAATTGATTCAGTTGTTAATTGGATGGAATATATTAAGTTGTGAATACAGACGAATGTCTTTCGACCTAAAGTTCAAATAATTGCAAAAAGAATTTGTACGCCTAAATTGCATCGAGACTAAAGTAAACTTATTTAGAGAAGCTAAAATTTTACAAAAAAAGAACAAGGTCAGTACATACTTTATTGTTAATGCGAAATAGACTGCTATATACTTCCACTGAGGAAAACTTTTGCAAAAATTACAAACAAAACTTACTATTTATTGTATGATTTATAATTTCACAGAAACAAATAAGTTTTTTTTCCTTCAACAATCTAAGGCGCTGTTGTTATAAATACGGTAGACTTACTTTAGCCTTGTGTTCTATCTAGACAGTTGCATTGGCTTTAAACTATTGCCAGTGCCTTTTTAATGATGAATGTCATAGTATGTTTTGTTCTGCAAGTCTTGCTTCTTTGTAGTGTAAGTATATTGCTTTAAATAATTACTTTAGACGAAAATAAGCTTAATATTTAATAGAACATAAATGCTAATTTATTACGATAAGGTTAAATTTATTGTGACGTACATGAAGGGCCTGACGAAAGAACGATTCAAAAAATATTGTTCTGTTGGAAAATATTTACCGTTAGGACGAAATTCTTTTATAAGGGACTATTTTAAAAGCCGAATTACAAAGTCAATAAACTCAATCGATTTTAAAAGACAGCTAAATAATATAGATTTACAAGTCTGAAAAAAAACTATGTTTATTCTTATAATGAAAGTCTTGATAAGAGCGTGAATCAAAAATAATTCTATCATTCAGTTGAACCGGACGTGAGTTGGGCGAATTTAAAAAAATTATTTTATATCTTTTAGGATTTCAACTAAGGCTGGGGCTACACTGTCCGGTTTCTCGGGTCCCCATAATCGCGATACAGAAAATCGGGATCAAGTTATTGCGGACACATGGTCCCGCCAAAACTCACTCCCGACCTTACAACACTGCCTATAATATTATTCAGTTCAGGACTTAACACTTAGTAGGAACATAAAAATTGGTGTTTTCAAAATAAGGATTTAAAATTGATATATATTTTTATACAGTTCTATTTACAAAACTGTTGTACATTTTCAAAAAATGTATACTACTTTTTATGTAGGCCTAAAGTTGAACTTTTTCCTTTTGTTACTAAACATTTTTTGTTTCTTGAGCTGATAACTTTGTAACATAATTAATCAATTTTTTACTGGCACATATGAATACTTTGAACCTTTCTCTACAAAAAATCTATGGATCTATGCAATCCAATCTATCTTTTGGATTGGTTTATAATTACTATATTTGGCGAAATTTTGAAAATATACTTGCAACACACACCGAAATGACTTGGCATCACAAAAAATTATCATTGAGAGTTGTAGGGTTAAAAATATATTTTTCATTTTTAGTTTATATTTTTGAAAATTATTATTGATTCAAAATCACTATGCATTGCAATACTTAACCTAAGCCATTGTAGAATTGACTATGTGCAATCTCGCATTTAGGTTGGGTGGAAACTTTGTTGATTGCAGTAGAGCAAAGTTACTGGCCAGTTATTTAAATGTTATAGTAGTGCTATCAATGTTTTATATTGTATTTATACATATATTGTTTATACATATATCAAATTTAATCTAAATCAGATATATATTTTTAGAGAAAATAGATTTTTCCTGACGATATGTTCAGTATAATTTTCAATTACCGATATTTTTTTTTCTCAGTCAATTTATATTTTTTCCAACAATCATCATCACAATCACTGTCACCAGGAATGCCAAGAAACAATTCATTTAAAATTTCGTCATTTGATGACCTTGGTAAAACTTTCACGATTAATTTAATGTTGGCAAAAATTAAAACAAACTAATAGAAAGAAAGTTACTCATACCTCTTGTATCCCTTTCTTATAATGGCAGATCATTCCAATTAGGGTACATTTCTTTTCCAATTTCCATCCAACACTTATCACGCACATTCTATCTGAATAACCAGCAATACTTTTGTCCCACAGTGGTGGGTTTCCATATATATTTTCTATTAGTTTGTCCTTATCAAACATTTTGGTGTTGACAAAACACAACATGACCCAATGCAACACACCCGAACAACAGGACTATCTGAAGGCTCACTCAAAAATGCACGTGTTTTGGGTCTCTTTCCGTTTCTCGGCATCCTGCAGCGTGGCAACACCATCCGTTGGAAATTTAAAACCATGTGGGACCCGAGAAACTGCACCGTGTGGCCCCAGCCTTATAGGGAAATTGGTCTACTCACGAATTCGCCAAATAGCTGCCTCCATGAACGAAATATATTACTAGAATCTGTTTGCACCTCAGTCTACAGCCCAAGCATACGCGCTGTTTCATTCCGCTACAGTGAGAACACATATAGGCCTATATATGCATATATATATATATATAATTTTAATGACACAACAAAAAGTGATCTGGGGACCATGAAACCACCATGATCCCATGGGACCATGGTGGACCATGATCTGGGGCTCATTGACCACTTCACCATAAAATTCACTCCAATATCTCATCTTTCCTTTGGAAATTTGTTAAATATAACTCTAGAAGTACAATTCCTTTATAACGAGACTGTTCCATGAGAAAAAAGTATTTCAAAAGTCAGCTGATTCAGTTAATTTACTAACTAAACATGCGTTTCTATAACTGTTACTAGGTAATTAGAGGTTAAATTTTGCAATAGAAATGCTCTTGAAAACAATTTTGTATACCCTAATTTTGTTTAGTTATTTTTAACTAATTTGTAATTTATACTTTTTAAATATTATTTTTTGAATACTTTTGTGTTGTTTACGTTTTCGTTTTTATTTTACTGAGTTAAGTACCGGGCCACCATCTTGGCGTTTGGACAGAAACAAACGTTACTGTACTTGTACAAAAGATATGAAATAAAAGCGAGAGCGGGTATACAAAAATTTTTTAAAGAACGCGAAAACATTTACCGTCACTATATTGAATTTGGCTGGCCCAAATAGTATGACTCATCCATTTAAAAAAACTTATTCAAAGTATTTTTCATTTATTGATAAAAATATATACAGCTTTTATTGTTCTTTTTTAGGTATACAGGGTCACAAAAACCCTCAGAGGAATCATATGGATACATTAAAATTTTTATTATTTTTTTCATTTACTTATTTATTAAAATTTAATCCATAGATTAAATAAGTAATACTTATGATATAAATAACATGCATGAGACCTAGATAACTAAGTCCTGCAGTTTATGACGCATAAGTCGTCTTTTGTCAAAGTCAGCGTATAAAATTTGGATGGCTTCTATGTTCACGTGTAGATGAAGTCTCATTACATGCCGAGAAGCGCAGTCTTGAATTACCTCATTCACATTTTTAAGGTTTGGGTCTGATTGAAGGATATCATGATACTATCTTGAATTTGTTATTATAAGAATATTTTTTTGTATTCACTAAATAATTAATTGATTTTAGGATTTCGTACATCACCATAGTTCAGCACCATAGTCCAAATAGATCTAATTATTGAAATAAACAATAATCTCTTATGATACAAGACCAATTGGGATTTACGTCGCGCATTTTTTGTTTGATTTGATCTGCTTTCTTACATAGGCCTACATGATGTTTTCAAGTACATTTAGCAGATTTACTCTGTATTATTAGTTTGTTATTAAGATAAACTCCATAGCTTGAATCTTTTTAGAGCAATGAAAATGTCCCTTGAGGAGATTTTATTTCATTAAGGGTCTGCTCCAGTAAACGAGAAAGCAACCGGAAACGCAACCGCTTCTCACTGTATCCCTATCTAAACAGTGCAATTTCTTGCAGCTGAATGCTTTGACATTGCCTCATTTCAAACCATTTTATAAGTCTATCTTTTGTAATTAAGTGTTGAAAAATAAATTGAATATTCTTTATAAAATTTCGGATCCGGCTTGCAAATAATTTTTCATTATTAATTTTTTATTGTGTTAGGAAAAATTTAAACTTTGTACTTACAAAATGTAAATTACATAACAAACCAAAAGCATTTAAAAAAATGTAAATTGCAAGACGGATGAGTATTGTGACTGTGCTTAAAATGAGACCTTGCAAACAATTTTATGATAAAAAGTAAACGAAATAAATGGTTTGAAATTTAGCATTGCTCTTATGGGATAAAAATCCAAGATAGTCCTCTGTCATAGCTCAACGGCTATGGTACTTGCCTCATAAGCAAGACGTCCCGGGTTCAAATCCCGCGGGGGACCATAAAATATTAAAAACCCAAAAAAAACATGCTCGTTAGCCGAAAGGCACAAAGTGGCATGGAAAGCAAAAAAAAAAAAAAAAAATCCAAGATGGCCGCCACTACAGCAGACCCTTAACCTTGATTTTCCAGTCTTCTGACCACATTTGATTGAATGCCAGCTGGAGGACTTCTGTTGCTTCACCATGTGATTTACTCACAGCCAATATCACAGTATCATCAGCAAATGTAACTATTGTGGTTGTATTTGTAGTTGAAATATACACTGATAAAGTATTGGCCCTAGAACGCTACCTTGTGGAACTCCTGCTTTAATTGTGTAGAGAGCTGGCTCAGATACTTCGGTCATCACTCTAAATTTCCTGTCAGCTAGGTATGATTGGAATAAATGGCAATAGTTCCCCGGCACCCCTCTACTAAGTTTGAAAAGAAGCCCCTCATGCCATACTTTATCAAAAGCCTGTTGAATAGTAAGTTTTGCTGTATTGAAGCAATCAGGAACAAATTCAAGTTCAAAACAATCGTTGAACAGATTTCAAAGGAACATTGTACTTTTTCTGGACAACTCCTTTAATATAACTGGTGGGATTACATCAATATTTTCTAACTGTAGATGGCTTAAGTCTACGAGCAGCTCTCCTTAACGAAAAGCTGATAATCGCTTCAGCTGATAGACCTTCCAAGTAGCTTTCGAAACAACTCCTCTTTATTTTGTCAAATAAACGGTTAAGCTGGTTGCTTATTCTGTTAAATTTATTCTTGTCATCAGGGTTTCTTGATTTGTGCCAGATACGACTGCTTGTCTCCTTTCTCTTATCATTTCTCTGACTAAGAGGATAGCATACAAGATATTTACAACTTCGATAGCATATACCTTGGTACCGCGAACAATTGAGGCCTGGAGTTGAATTTTTAGCACCCTCACGAATGACATCTACAAACTTGCTTGCTTCGTAATTCAGATCCACTGTAGAGTTACAAATGTAAGTAGCATATAAGTATATTCTCTTATCTAATTCATTCTTAAAATCATCCCAACTATTATACTTATTGGAGAGAGTTGGCCTTTTCTTTTTATGTATGCTACACCATGTAATCCATATAAATTAAACTAACTTCCTACACGCAATAGAGCTAAAATGGAGTAATATTATTCTTAAGTGATTTAAAACCCATTGGCAATTCGGTTACTTTAGTGATGAAATTTGATAAATACCCTTAAAATAAATATTTATTTACACAGTTAATTTTTATATATGCTAAAAACTACATATTAGTACCAGAATTTTTTAGAGAATACTGTCACTACAATCAAACAGATTAAAATTGGGTAGCTACCCCTATAGAATAAAAATACATTGCACTAACTTGACAGAAAAAATTACTTAAGATAAAAATACAAAAATTAAAGAAATATTCTTATTTGATCATAGATGCAATCTAAGGATGGATTTTGCAAAATTTATACGGAGATTTAGATTTAAAATATAGACTTACTAGTACTATTTTTATAGTAAACGCTGTAATGTATATTTAAATATATGTTAGTATATTATATGTATTAACTTATACATAATAATCGAAATCAAATGATTTGTTACCTATCTGCTTCAGAGAGTCTTGGCGCAAACATCTAGACCAGTTCCATCTACGACAAGCGTGCCATCATCGACTACAACTATCACCTCAATAGAAGAAGAATGGATATTATTTAGTCAAGCAGAAATCAGAACCATAAAAAATTATTTTGAATCTAAGTTTGATGTGGAACGTAATGCTAAAAATCAGCTGATCAGTGCAGTCAATAATTTCGAAACTACTTTCTACTGATCCCTCACAGACGGGTTATTTAACAGCGAAGAAACAAAAGCGAATTCTATACAAAACATTTTAGAAAACACTCCTGACGCTAAATGTGCCGTTAATCTGAAGAACTTCAACTATCAAGTCCAAAATAGAGAAGGTATGTTTTGATTTGATCCAATAACTAAATTAATAAAAACATCTTATATCTAAAAAAACTTTTATGTTTCAGTTAACTCGACTGCAGAAAGGTAAGGCTATTAAGTTTGTTGAATGAATACTACGCAAAAGATTTTGTCATTTACTGGGTCTAATCGAGAGCGAATGTTTTTGGCGTCACTCACATTAGTACTCCCTCTCCCCTCGCCGTCTACATTCCAATGCTTTCCACACTCTGGGCAGACCCAATAATCATCAATAACATTTCAATATTAGGACTACTTGGTTTTTGTTGGACTTTCGATTATTATTATGCATTCAATTAACTAGATGAAATTCAAGTAGATCTACGTAATATAAATCTATAATGACCAGAACGGTCATGTCATTTTTGTAGAAGAATATTTGTACTGTGTTCCAGTACACCCCTGCGCGAGAGTATCACATACTGTTCTTTTTTTGTATCAAACCCAAGGCCCCCCCCCCCCCAATTAATTTAAATTAAATTATTTTTTCAGTTCTGATTAGTGGATTAAATGTTGTATACAACTGTGGTATATTTATTTTATTTTATAACATGATGAGTTCTAGAGAAAATCGACTGAAAGACAGACAAGTGATCCTTTGAAGGAACAGAATCCTAAAAGAAAGATAAACAGTACATGATTAACCCAAAAATGTGTTCCATGACTTGAACTAGAATCTACCATGTACTGAAGATTTCTCAAAAAGATATTTCACTCAAACAGCATTTACCGAAATCAATTACTAACAACATTAAAGGTATTATTTTCAGTTTGTATTAAATTATTAATGTCTTTTATTTTCAGTAAGAAATGAATTCGAATTTTGCAAACTCAACATCGATTGGCAAGTAAAAGAAATCAGAGATGTCTTAAGTAATGCGCAAAGAGATTTATCCGTCTCGTTCTCAACAGAAAACTCAAGAATGACGTTATGCGGCAGACTGTTCGCCATACGTCGAAACTTGACTCAACTAGATAATTGCTTAAGAAGATCTACAACGAACGTGAAAGACGTAGCTAAGAAATACGAGACCTTATTGGCCGGATATAGGCCAGAGATAACAGCTAACAACTTAGCACGTTGTGTTGATCAAACTATTCTGATAATTCAGCACTCTTTAAACTCAAACTATGAACTGCTAATAGACTGTCTGAGATCCTCTACCAATATAACGTCTATTCAACTGGCTGATGATATTGCTTCTTCGGTAAGTAAACATTTTGTACTCAATCTTATTATTTTGTCATTCCATAAGTATTTACTTTCAAGCAGTCGTTTCTGGCTTCACTTGTATTCACTTGTGGCTTCAGTCCTCTGTCATAGCTCAACGGCTATGGTACTTGCCTCATAAGCAAGACGTCCCGGGTTCAAACCCCGCGGGGGACCATAAAATATTAAAAAACCCAAAAAAACATGCTCGTTAGCCGAAAGGCCCAAAGTGGCATGGAAAGCAAAAAAAAAAAAAAAAAAAAAAAAAAAAAAAAAAAATTCACTTGTATTCAATTTAAGAAACCCTTCTCAAACTTTTCCAGGAAATCAATAATTTCTGAATGTGAAACTTTATACTATTAAACTAGAAATTCTGTGAACAGTAGACCTCGTAAAAAAATCGGAAATCTGCTCATTATTGCAGATTTTTATGAAAAAGGTTTTTGTCTAATAGTAATGTGATTCTCGAAACATATGGCATAATATAATTTCATATTACCTCATGGATAGATAAGTGTAATTTCCTATTTTTAATTAAATAATCTACAAGATCTGTCAAATCAATTAGCTAATTATTAATATATGTTGTTACTCATTAACAGATTTTATAATAATATTAAAATTATCGTTTTACAAAAATACCTACACATACGTCGTTTTCACTGACTTCAAGCAGCACTTTGGCCAAATTTGAAGAAAACGTTTGGTCGTAATGGCGTTACAAACAGAGACAGATAGACCGAAATACCGAACGTTTTTGATACATTACTTCCCTTAAAGGCTAACACACACAGCACAGCTGATGGACGTACGCAGACGGAAGGATGAAACATCGCTCCCCTGCTTATCAAATGTACCAACGCAAACAGAAATCCACCCGTCTGCAGATGTCTGAATGCATACTTTTTACAATCACTCCAGAGGCGATTTTTAAAACGTCTGCTTTCCTACGTTTATTATCACGCATCCGCTAACTCAGTTTCTCAACAGTCCCGCTAGGAGCTCTAGGGTTTGTATTTGTTTACCAGCGAAGAACTGTCTGCTTTGTGTAATACACGAGGGCTGTGTTTCCTTGTATCTTGTGTTACCTTTAATATGTTTTTTTTATTCAATTTTCCGTGTACAATCGTATCCTAATGTTTATGATTTCAGTTAGAGCGGCACAGTCTAATTTACGAACTTAAATTAAATCTGGATTCTGAAATAATACAACGTGAACTGAAAGTCTGTCTCAGCTAAAAAGAGTGCTCAAAATCAAATAATGTTATTGTGCATTACAAAAAGTTTAAGGATCATCGCGAGTATTCTTAAACAGTTTTTAATTTGTATATATATATATATTCCTTAGTAGCTGCGTACGAGGTTTCATATATAAATATTCTGTGTACGCCCATGTTATTTAGTGTTTTGGTTTGTTTGATTTTTGATTAGACGGATCACGTAATAAATTCATTTTGGTTTAAACTTTCAACTTTATTTAAACCCATTGTGTAATCTCAGTGAAATGTAAGAGTACAACGTCATTTGACATCATCTCACAGTATACTGTACCGAAGACGAGCAGAGGAGAGAAAACGTCTGCGGTTGTGTGCGTTGAAAAAAACATTCGCCCGCATGCATACGTCCGTCTGCAGCTGTGTGCGCCAGCCTTTAGGCTTGTTCAATGAAATAAGTAAGTTACCGCCATTTTCCAAACTAAACGTACAAAAATGATATTAATAACAAAGAGTTAACGCGTTATATAAATTATATATTGCTGGGGGGAAATCAGTTAAAGGAGTTGACGGCTCCCAAACACAGTATATATTTTTTATTACGTTTTGAAAAACGTTCGTATCCGTTATATGTTTTCTGTAAATTATATCAGTACCTTTAATACTACGGTTTGTTTTTAAATTTTAGCGTACATACTTTCAAAGTCAAAGGGGAAATAAGGTTTTTGAGAATCATTTTCGAGAATATCTTGAAAACTACACATCAGAAAATGCGTGGTTTACTCACACCCGATATGTTAACAGGTGATCAGGTCTCGTCGTAGTGAAGGCTAAAGGGTGCTTAGAATTGTTTTGTTATTTTTATATTTTAATACTTATATTGTTTCCACATTTTATACGAGTGTTCGAATAATGAGTTTTTAAATTGATTAGTTCAAATATATGCGCATTCATGTCAAAATAAGTAAGTATATTAAATAGTAAAATGTTGTACCTTTTTAATTTATACTTTTTAAATTTAATACAAATATTAATTCTTACGTTGAGTTTAACTTAATTTATCCAGGATTCTTTTATTTAAAATTTTGCTACCGTGGATAAGCAGAAACAAAAATATAAGTGTTGTGCGCGTATACTGTTTTAAAAGTGAATAGCAGATTTTCACAGAAAATTCGATACCTGTAAGAGCACTGTAATAGATTTCAAATTTTATCACAGTTGTCTCAATTTACAATAACAGTTGGAACTGTTACTAAAATATAACAGTAGAGTCCATCACTAATCATCGACGTAACAATTCTCAACACATTAACACATTAAAGTTGAGTCTGAGATTTGTTTTGACTTAAATCGCTACAAACAAGTAAATTATCAAAGACTTCTAAACTCAAATAATAGTAGTAACCTAGAAAAATATAAATCAACTTAAAGCTACTATACTATTTGACTGTAACAAATACAACCTTTAAACAAAGTGTCTCTAGTCCACTACAGTTACGATAAATAAAACAGGTTGATCTTCCACAGTTATGTCATTTACATTACCATGCAAATTTTCGGAGATTTGTCTATTGAATCATGGATCAGTACTATTTAAAAATATTGATGAATATTTTATGGCATGATATAAATAACTTAACCTAACTTATGACATGATTTTATTGTTCTCCAAAGGTTAATTATGTTTAGGCCTATTGTAATTAATTATTATGACTTGTATGTGTGCAATGTTTTTTTGGTTTTTATATACCCTGATGATGCCCAGCGAAAGTAAAAAGCATTTACCGTAATCATAAAACTGATTCATAAATGA
This sequence comes from Philaenus spumarius, assembly GCA_018207615.1. NCBI lineage: Eukaryota > Metazoa > Arthropoda > Insecta > Hemiptera > Aphrophoridae > Philaenus > Philaenus spumarius. Next base: position 189,748 of record JAGFPH010002043.1, read on the forward strand.
ATGTATTTTTCTTTTCTATTTTCAGTATTTATTAAACCTAAACATAAACGCAGAGGCTGACGTTATACAAGTTCTTGACATCATAACTGCAAATTCATTCTATACACTAGCAACAATAGCTGATCTAAGAACCATAATCGATGAGCTTACCAAAAAAAAGTCAAAAAGTACTTCAGCTATTAGACAAGAGATAGCGACGAACGCCGATGTAGTGTATTATAAGAACGCTCTCTCCGACGCATCGTTCTTTTTAAACGACAACCCTCATGCAAGAGGATGTGTCACCGCAGCTCAGAATAGCCTTAACATTGTGATTATTAACAGTAAGTATGCTTGGGTTTGTCAATCGTTTTATATCTGTATTAAGAGGGTAAAATGACTAAAGTAAAACAAACTGTAGTTGTTGGGTTCTCTAACAGGATATAAGTTAGTTAGTCATTCTTCTGATTTGGAACTTTCTAATTTTACATTTAATTTTAAATTAACCAAAGAAGTCTAGTTTTTCTCGAGTGCCGATGGTTTCGTCCCTACAGAAACCATAAATTAAGGAAATTGTACAAATAAGAACACGTCAATATGTTATACTAAACTAACAAAAACAATAATCAAAGGAGAAAATAAATTACGCCATTTTGGTGGAGACTAGTGAAACGAGGTAACGACCCACCCCCAAACCCCAACACCCAAAATTAATGTCCTAACATGAATTAAACATATTTTCCATTAATTTTTCCCAAACATTTTCCTGTAAAGAAAATTGTTTTAAGCGCCTCTAACAACACAATTGTTTAGACCGAGGCAAAGATACGTTTGACGAGTTTTGAGACTTCATTTGGCTGGACTCTAGAAGTATGAATGACGAAAATTGGGTCGGACGCAAATCTTGTTTGACTTGACGCTAAACACAAGACAAAAGCAAAGCGTTACTAAGCGATACTAATAAGAGACTTTTTGACGAGACTCGAGACAGAGGCTCATAGTTTTTTGTTTGACGAGTCTGAGATCAGACTTCATATGTCAAGAATCAAGACTGAGACGATATTTTGCTTGACCAGACTGGATACTTATTGAAAGCATTATTTGACCTGAGTAAGAAAAGATTTCATATGGCAAGAATCAGGACTGAGACGAGACTTGCAACCGTGACAAATCGTTGTTTTTGTTTGACGATTCTGAGATCAGACTTCATATGTCAAGAATCAAGACTGAGACGATATTTTGCTTGACCAGACTGGATACTTATTAAAAGCATTATTTGACCTGAGTAAGAAAAGATTTCGTATGGCAAGAATCATGACTGAGACCAGACTGCATATGCCGATACTCAAGGCTGAGACGAGACTAGAAACCGAGTTAAACCATTGTTTAACGAAATTATATACCAATTAAAATCGTTATTGGACAAATATGAGAAGGGATTTCGTATGGCAAGAATTGAGACTGAGACGATAAATCAAAATTCGAGTCTTGCCTTGAATACTGAGACAAGACTAGAAATTGAGTCAAACCATTCTTTTACGAGACTTCATATAGCGAGACTAAAGACAGAGACGAGACTAAAAAGCGAGTCAAACCGTTGTTTGACGATAATAGATACTGATAGAAGATTAGTTTGACAAGACTGAGAAAATATTTTGTATGGCGTGAATCAGTACTGAGACAAGACATCATATGGCGAGAATTAAGACTGTGACGGGACTAGAAACCGGGACAAAGCATTGTTTGACGAGACTTCGTTTGGCGAGACCAATCCAATGATAGTCTTGGTACTGTGCAAAATAAATACAAATATAAACGAAATTAACCTTATATTTGACAAAAAAATTAGTGCATGCATTTTATAAAATATATAAAACTTTTTTTACTTTTTGGAGGTTTAAGAAATTTCAAGATTTTATCTGATTAGAAGATCAAAAAACTTTGTCAATGTTTGAGGCTGACTAATATTTATAATGAACAATATAATACATTATAATAACCGTATAACTCAATGTTAAAGAAAATTATCTTTGCAAATAACATATTACTATTTTCAGAAACAAACTTAATGCAACGCTGTTCTTCATCGATCAACATTCCGATAACTTTAGCAGCATTGAACGCCCTGGAGAAATCTGTAACAGATAGTGAAAAAGAAGAAAATGGTGTAGTCGCCATCAACTGCCTCGCGACAGGAGCTTTGACTTCAAACACCATTTCCTGCTTTGCACAATCTGACTCAAACTTCGGCAGCTTCTTGAAAAATGTGGAATCAACTATAAACAGACAGATAAGAAACGCAGAAAATGCTAAGAATATGCTTACTGCCTGTGAGAGCAATACCGAGAAGAGTATTAAACCTACTCTTCACGGGAACGCCTTAAGGTTCAACAACTGTTTGCTGACTCAAGCATCGCTCGAGTATAATTTATTTTAACTATGTTACTTTATTTGCTTTGTAATACAAACTTTAATAAACAGTTAAATTAATTAATCTACTGTAGTTCGTATCAAAACCATTCAACTATGTTTAATTTCTACATTCTAATCGCTAGAAGGTATAAGGACTTAGTTTCAATGATAAGTGATTTGAACCAAATACATTCCACAATGTTGCATTTTAAAATTTATAGGACAAATTTTCATAGCTAGAAAGAAGTGCATTGGTTTGACTCCATGTTAATAGAACACAAACATAGCATCTATTGAGTCTCCTCAACCATGGTTTTACTAGTATCGTTTACAAGGCAGCTATTAAATAAAAATAAAATTAATAAATTTGTGTTTCTTACCGTCATCGTTATCCAATTCTTTCTTTAAGAAACGTGCTACAGCTGTTTCGCGATTAATCGCATTTTCAAACACTGTACACGAAACACATTAAAATATAAAACACACACAGTTCACACACGATAATTCTACGCCCATTGGGACGTCGTCAAAAATAAAATAGCACACAAAAATACACAAAACGTCCGACATGTTTAAAACTTGTTGGCCAACAGAATACATTACAATTACCGTAATTATTTAAAATGTTGGACAGCTGATAATCAGGGTTGCCAACTGCGAAGAACAGGTTATCCCAACAACAACTAATTCCATACAGCCGACTTGATTAGTTCTTCATATATTGGGTTTGCTGTAAAATTTACTTGGGAATTTAATATTTTGGTTGGTTCTTTTCTTAAGCTGTTATAAATTTCTGTTTCTTCTAATCTGTCCATATGTTTACCTTTTCTACAGGTGTGTACAATTTCCAGGCTATTGATGTCACTGTATTTGTGGTCAGTATTAACTATGTGGTCGGCGTACAGGGAGTTCGTCGGATATTTATTGAGGGATTTTATATGCTCTTTATATCTTTTCGCAAAGATATAAAGACGGTATATCTTTATATCTTTTGACGGTAAGAAACACAAATTTATTAATTTGAATTACGTTATCCGTAGCTAAATAACTTAAAAATAAAAGTTATATGATAGAAAACCTTGGGTTCATCAAATAAATACCAATGGCTTTCGTCTCCACTTAACACAGAACACTACCATTTCTAAACAGATCATGCAATGTCAGATTAAGATCATGTAAAGCCAGAATTTATTTTAAAGTTTTTTTAAGATTTCTATGCTAAAATTAGAACGTTAAATGATTCAATGTAATTTAATTGTGTGTGGACTATTATAAAATGATTAGTATTTTAAATTTCTGATTTTGCAATACTAGGCGTGTTTTAACTATGAGGGTCTGTAATTGACGTGATTTTTATGAAAGAACACAAAATTGTTTGCAGATATGTGTGCTTACAAGTAGTCATCTTCAAAGCATGCAGTAGATTTTTGGGAGTGTGTTTTTATCGATGTTTATTATTTTTAAATCGGAAGGTTTTTAATTTGGACATTCCCGGAAAGGAAATAAATGTATTTTTCGTTGCTTTTGAACACACAACATTTTGAATTAAGTTCTTTCTTCACTGTGGATAATGTACGAGAGTATTTACTGATGTCATATTTTAATATTTTCGGAAAATGTATTTTTATCTTCCTCATAATATTTGACCAAGTATTTTTGCAGTTTCTATGTTTTTGTTTTCAATTCGTTGCGTCTGATCTAAAGTTGTACTTTCTAGACATTGACAGCTACATGAATAAATAAATAAAAAAACACATTTGAATGACATATTTTAAAAGTCAAGATTTGAATTTATCTCGATAAATATAAGGTAACGGAAATTTCTTGAATTTGACTAAGAAGTTTTAAATTTACCTCCCTGTTTGCATGCCAGCCTCTTACTTCCTCAAATATCCTTATAATGTCTCATTCAAATATACTTAAATTATTCTCATCAGCAGGTTTTCTCTTCAAGTTTTTTTTATAAAAGGGTTGGTTTAATCAGGCTAAAGTTGGCAAAATAGGTTCTGTTCCAGGCATGATCTTTTTATTGATCTCTACTGTGACCTTGTTTTCTCAGTTCTATATTTTAAATGAAAAAATACAACAAAAATATTATTTAATTTAGAACTTAAACTAGCAATGCAGATTTTCCAAGTTACATGGTCATACCACCATCTCAGAGTATTAAGATCAGCATGCATGGCGTTTCCAGATCTTGCATTAAGCCTATGTTTCTGAAGCAGCACAACGCGGAGATGCACCTGTAAATGCATAAATACTACCCGCCAGCCTACCTTTACACAAACCACGAGTATTAACATAAATTATAAACAATATAGGTCAAAACACCGATCCCTGGTGGACCAATATTATGTTTGTATTATATTTCCAAGGCAACCATGAATATTGGTATTTTATGGAAACGTGTTAAACCAATGGAAACGCTCTTACCACTAATAAAGCATTTTTTAGACTCACAAATAACTTTTAAATACACATTTTGTTAATTTTTTAAAACATAATACAGAGGAACTAAGTTAAAAAAACTGCAAATTTATCACACTTGAAAACAGTTGATAACAGATGTTTAATGTCAGCCGATTCACAATCCAGAATTCAGTAAAATCCAAAATTATCATAAAACATAGGGTTTCCATAAAAAAAATTTGAAAGTTGGCCGCCATTTTAGAATATAAAAACATTAAAAACTGTACTTTGAAATGAGAACTTGTAACCTAATAAACAAAGGGCTTTCGTTAAACAACAATTTGAACAATGACAACAAACACTGTATTATGGTTTTACAAAACTAACAAAAAGTGTGTTGATTTTAAAAATATATTTTCTCGTCTACAAAATATTTTATTAGTGGAGCGTTTTCATTGGTTCAAAACGTTTCTATACCAAAACACAGGGTAATTCACGAAGATATGCAAAACCTTTGGGAGCTCATGTTTTACATGTAAAAGTAAAGAATAAATGTTATATAAACTTAGGTACAAAAACAGTACGTTTTCCAGATATCAGCCATTTTCTTTTTACAAAATAATTCATATCTAGAGAAATGTTTGAACTTGGCATGAAGTTTAACCTAACCATGATCTATCTAAAGAAAAATAAGCCATTATATTAAATCAAACGTTTCAATGGCGGCTGTTTGAAAATTTGAAACATAAATTACTCAAAAATCTTGTGTATGTACTAGTATAGCCGGTTACTAGAGCAAATATATAAAGTTCATAAATTAATTTAATAGTTTATTGAATAATGTGAAATTAATCTCTCATTAACCATTTATATTATATTCCGAAAGTCAGTTTAATCTTTTTAAGATTATATATTAATTTAAATGGTTCATTAAATGTGGTGTTATGTAATTAAAGACTTTTGAACCTTTCATTATCTTTAATGAAAGTTTAATTTCAGAGAAGTGACATTTTACAAACTTATGGCGGTTAAATTTTGTGAGGTTATGTTGACTGACTAGATTTTGATCATGTATTTACATTTACAGTCTACCATTAAATTTAATTACTTTTAATGGACGTTTGATTTTAGGAAATATAGAATTTTAAATCATATGTTAAATTCGTTGCATAAGGTTATGTTGGCTGTTTACAAGTTGAGACGGATTAAAGAGGGCTTCGCAGTTCAAAATCACAATTTTTTTTTAATTTTACACAAAAAATATTCTAGTCCTTAAGACAAGATAGTACCAAGCAAGTACCGTTACTTCAAAAGAGAAAGTAGGCTACAGCGAGCCAAAATTAACACGCAACCCAAAGAACAATGGGAAATTAAAATTATTAAAAAAGTGGTTTTCAAAACACTGTATTGTAAAAAAATAAGCACTTAATAAAAAAAGACTAATAAAGTTTTTTGAAAAAAGTTATAAATAAAAAGTTATTCCCTAATTAAAAAATGAATAAAAAGTTAATGTTGTAATTGTTAAAGAAATTAAAAAATCAAAGTTTAATAAATGAAGTAAAATTCTTCCATGTTATGTTAAAACCAATAAGAGATAGATAGGGCTAATAATAATGATAAAAAAGGGAGATAAACAATTTTATAAAAAATGAGAAAACCAAAAGGGTCATAACTTCTATAAAAACGAACGGATTTAAAAGCAGAAAACGGCAAAGTGCGCCTTAAGGCTTAATGAACAAACATCAATAGTGAACAATACTAAAAAACTTAGTAATCAGAAAATCGGCCGAGTGTGAACGCTAAAAACGCGAAACGTCGTAAAAAACGAACGCGAGCGAGCACGACTACAAATCAAGTTTGTACGAAGTCAGAGAGACAAACAGAACCCAATACTGCCATCCAGAAGAAGATCCGAACACCAGATCCAGAGATACAGGATTTTGGGAAAAACAGGTCACAAAGTCACAGACCAAAGAAAACAGGCAAAAAAGGAGAAAGTTGTCTTGTTAGAAATTTAAGGTAGAACCAAGGACCAATCAGCGCCGGCTATGTAATTGAGCCAACTAAAAATCAAAATTTAATAATTAAAAAACAGACAAAATTAATCAATTTCAAGATATAAAATAATAAATCGATAAAGAAAACAAACAGGAACACCATAAAAATTCTACGCCTACTGTAGCCCAAGCAGTAGGGCTAAAACAAAAGGGAAAGTAGGGTAAATTAATTTGACGAACTGGCTAGCTTGTGATACCCCGAGAAGAGAGAGGGTTGAAAATCTAGCTTCACTTCGTTAGTCCGAGATGAACCGCCGGGAAAGTAACCACGCTTCTCGTTATATCAAATTAAATAATTTTTATTAAAGTCTTAGAAATTTTTTAAAGTTTTCACTGTAGCAAAGTTAATGGTTGTTATACTTTGCCACATACTGTGATATCCGTGGCTATTACGGTGTCACCAACAAGGACCATCCATAGGAGGAATCCAGACGATATCCAGGACCAGGACGTCTTCGCTTCCAGAAATCCTAGATTAACGCCAGACGATGCATACACAAGGTAGTGTCGTTCTCACTTATATGGAGTAACACAAATTTCAGCATTGACAGATAAAAGAATTAAACTTGGGGGAGCTTGAAACCTTTAAATATTTTAAATTCGCTTCAGACCAATCTATCTCTTACAACATTTATCACGTAAATCAAATTGAATTCAAATATAAAAAATAATAAATTCTATTAAGCTAAGGAATAGACTACTTATTGATAATAAATTCACAGGAAATATTTATGTTCAGGATAAATGTATATGTTTAGATTTTAATACTAAAAAGAATAGTAAATTTAAATTTATTTTAACGAAAACATCTTTTATTTGTCGAATAGTATTGAACTGTCCCAAAGGGATTTCATATATGTTAACTTTAAGAAAAAGTGAATACTCAATATAGGAAAGGTAACCGTTCTCCGAAAGGCACGACTTCCGAGAAGAGGGTAGTCTCTACATCACAACAAAAATTAATTTAAATTCCTTAGCACAGGTCTTAAGGGTTATTACTGTAGGCCGAACAATAGACACAGTAATTATCCTTGTAAAGGCATATTCAACTCAGCTTCCATCAGATTGAGCTAGGCTGGTGATAAAAAAGTAAATTCAAGTAAGTTTGGGAAGAAGGGTTGGGTAGGTCGTTGCAAGTGTCGTCCGAACGTGGGGCACGCATATCGTTGCAAGTGGTTCCCGAACTTGGGGCAAGAAGGTAGTTGCAAGACCTACGGGAACTTGGGTTGGGTAGGTCGTTGCAAAGTGTTGTTCTTTTTAAGTTTATATTGTTATTTTAAATTTATATTATGCTATAATTTTGAAATAAGCTTACGTTTAAATAGATCATTAGAGGATACATTTCACACATCAAAATCCTTCCTTCCGCCAAAAACAATTGTACATTTGTGTTTACTTCAGGTGTGGGTTGAATCATAACTTTGAATTTATGTTAGTAAAAATATCAAATGTACAAATAAAATTATTACCTGTCAATTATTAGAATTATTACTTAAACAATCACTGTTACTATACAACCGGATTTATAACAAAACGTAAAAAAAATAAACACGTATGGCTTAGGCCTACTCCTCACAAATCCTTAAACTAAACGTTAGCGGCACAAAATATTTCAACCATAATCTGTTAATGAAAATGCAGCAGAAAATACCACACATGCCAGTTTAAATGTGTTATTATCAACATCTGACTATTGAATACACAGCGAAAACTTTGGGCTATGCATATTTCATTGAAAAATTACTTTTTTTTATATTTATAAGATTACATTTTTGCAATTCTTTGTTCAAATTTGTAGGCACAGCCTTTAAATTGGATAATATAGGCTACTATATACAAAGGCAGTAGGTGATCAATTTGCATGTAATTTTACCTTGCACGTGTGTGATTGTTTTCAAATGAAAATATCTAATAGTTAAACAATAAATTGCCGATATTTTTGCTAATGAAATGTTAATGGGCGTTTAATGGAAATGTTACCTGTTATTGAAAGTTCTAGAAAATAAAATTGAAAATTTAACAAAATATGTTAACTTTAATGAAGTAATAAACCATGAATTGATATTCTAGTAATCGGCAGTTAGTGAAGAAATATTTGTATACGGTATATTATTATAAAGTTACAAAATAACTATACAGGGTGACTTGCAACCATATGAACAAACATTATCACGTTATTCAGCATGTCAAAACAAACAAAAAATGTAATATAACATGTGTCCTATCTCATTCCGTTTTCGGTCTGTCTGTCTGTATGTATTTTTTACAAAATACTTAATATTTTTGGAAGTGGAAAATATATTGAGCTCAAACTTTGTACACCTATTTGTTGCGTAACTTTCTATCACTGTACGCAAAATTAGAACATTATTTTAAACATTTTTAAAATGGCAGCCGTTTATAATTTTTAATGTCAAATATCTCAAAAACATCTAATTTTACAACAAAATTACAAGAGACAAAAAAGTTTACTTTTTTAATGAAAAACCCAATGGTGTTTTTATTTTGTCTGTAGTTTAAAAAACAACAGAGATATTGACAAAAAAAGGAAAAATGAATTTCTTGGTAGTTGTCAACAATACCCAGAAATATTCTAGAAACAAAATATTTGGAAGTTATTTTGAGCTAAAATAATGGCTATAAACCCTCAAACGTATTATATCTTGTAGAGAATTTATTTCTCAAGATATTTTGTGTAAAATAGGCCAATAAAAAACAAAAAAATAAATTAAAATACCTCGAAAAAGGCATATCTTTAAAAATAAATTAATGAATTATAAAATATCCACCTTTTTTATTTTGTATTGGTTACCAAATAATCTGATATTCAAAGATTGTAAATAATTCACTATGGTCACATTGTTGTTATTTCTCATTCGATTTTGTTAATTAAGCTACCGTTACATTTGTATTTAAAAGTTAAATATTTTATAATTCATTAATACCCATTTCACAAAGTTAATGTTAAAACCCTATAGAAAACATTTTTTTTATACCGAATCTGCGTTTTTGGTCAAATATTGTAACAATTACTGCATTTACAGCACTGGGACCTATTTTATTAAATTTATCAGCTCATTTTACGTAAATTAAATTAAATTGTACACCCTAATTAACGCCCTACATATTTCAATAGGGATACGTTTCAGTGAGTAATCTGAATTACGGATGAAATCTTTCACCAGCTGTAACTCTCTAACGATGAAGCATTTACGGACCTATGAACGTTTTTCATTATTTATTGCTAGTGAAATCAGCTTAGATAGTGCTCGGAACATTATGCAAATAACTTATTATTTTAGCTCAAAATAATTTTAAAATATTTTGTTTCTAGAGTAATTCTGGGTATTAAGAAATACATTTTTCCTTTTTTTGTCAATATCTCTGTTTTCCTTTAAGCTACAGACAAATTAAAAAAAACATTGTGTTTGTCATTACAAAAGTAAACTTTTTTGTCTCTTGTAATTTTTTGTAAAGTTAGCGGTTTTTGAGATATTTGACATTAAAAATTATAAACAGCCGCCAATTTGAAAATATTTAAAATAATTTTCGAATTTTTAGTACAGTGATAAAAGGTTACGCAACAAATAGGTGTACAAAGTTTGAGCTCAATATCTTTTCTACTTCCAAAAATATTAAGTATTTTGTAAAAAAAAACACATTAGACAGATAGACCGAATACGGAATGAGATAGGACACATGTTATATTACATTTTTTGTTTGTTTTGACATGCTGAATATCGTGATAATGTTTGTCCATATGGTTGCAAGACACCCTCTATAAGTAAAAAACAAAAATCTGAAATTATCAAATTCGTTATTTTTCAGAGTAAAAACTAATTAGGATAAACACTATCACTGTAGTTGTTCATTTTTTCTATGAAATGTCCACAATTTCAATACGGACGGCTTTTGTCATATACCTACACATCGGTTATATTTTTACCGAATTTCAGTACTACATATTTAACAATGTAGAAATAAATTTCTAACACGCATTTATCTGATGTAGTTTTTAATTTGTACCCTAAATTACATTTAGAGAAAGAAAACATTGTACTAAAACGAGAACAAGGTTAGTACATACTTTATGGTTCATGCGAAATAGGCTGCAAATCATTCCAATTAGGACGACTTTTGCATAAATGACAAAACATTTACTATTTATTGTATTTTAAAATTTATAAGACTTAAACAAATAAGTCTCCTTTGTCTTTAACAATCTGAGGCGTTGTTGGTATAAACACGTCTGTAAGTTCTTTGGCAGACTTATTTTAACTTTGTGTTCTATCGACATAGTTGCATTGGTTTTAAACGATTGAAGGTGCCTTCTTAATCATGAATTACAAAATATGTTTTGTTCTGCAAGTCTTGCTGCTTTGTAGTGTAAGTAGTATTGCTTGAAATATTTACTTTAGACGAACATAAGCTCAATATTTAATAGAATTTAAATGCTAGTTTATTACGATAAGGTTAAACATATTGTGGTGTATATTACATGAAGGACTTGATGAAAGAACTATCCAAAAAATATCGTTCTGTTGGAAAACAATTACCGTTAGGGCGAAATCTTTTTATAAGTTACTATTTTAAAAGCCTAGTTTCGAAGTCCATAAACTCAATAAATTTTAAAAGAAAGTTAAATAAATATAGATTTACAAATCT